>BLSH010219357.1:81428-92846 GCA_018402905.1 Glandirana rugosa | reverse complement strand
CCCCCCCCCCCCCCCTTTGTATGTTTACACGTTTGTGATGTAGTGTGGAATTTAATTTTGTTGTGAATTTGAAAAGTAATAAAAAAGAGATTGAAATAAAAGCCAGACTGTAATGGGTCGAGAAGGTTGTTGTCAGTGTGGTAGGAGCCAAGATGGTTGTAGACTAGGTGTTCCAAAAGTTTTGATGGAAACGGGAGCAAGGAGATGGGTCTTAAGTTGTTCAGGATGGTGGGATCTAGTGAGGTCTTTTTAAATGTGGGGGTCATCAGGGCGTGTTTTAGAGGGGAGGGGAAGGTGCCAGTAGAGAAGGAGAGATTGAAATTGTGGGTGAGGGAGCATAAGATAGAAGAAGAGGGTTACCGTAGTAGATGTGAGGGAACAGGATCCAGGGGACAGATGGTAAGGCAGGCTTCTGCGAAAACTTTAGAGACCTCTTCAGTAGTAGCAAAGTCAAAAGAGGAGAGTGTTGAGAGCGGATTTGTATAGGGTATGTTAAGTGGGTAAGATTTCTGGGCAGTGGAGATGCCCCCAAAAATTGCATCAATCTTGTTTTTGAAGTGGTTGGCAATCTCGTGAGCAGTGAGTGAGTTACTGGGTGGAGATGGTGGTGGAGAAAGTAGAGAGTTAAAAGTAGAGAAGAGACAATGAGGACTGGAAGACAGAGTATTATTGAGGGCGACAAAGTAGGTTTGTTTGGCAGCATGGAAGGAGGAATTGTATTTTAAGAAGGTGGATTTATATTGGGTGAATGCATGCTGGGAGTTGGTTTTACGCCACACTCGCTCCAGTGCTCGGCTAGGTCTCTTAAGGTTTCTGGTGTCGTCGGTCTGCCAAGGTTGTAATGGTCTGGGCCTGACATTTTGTATAGTAAGAGGAGCAAGAGAGTCCAGTGAGGATGAAAGTGAATTGTTGTAGATAGTGGTGGCCAGGTCGGGGCAGGACAGGGGTGAGATTTTGTCATGGAGGTGGTCAGTAGCAGAGTAGAAAAGAGAAGGAATAAAGTTGCGAAAGTTTCTGTGGGTAACGGTTTTCTGCTTGGAAGGACAGGTGGTTGGAGACGAGCACATTGTGAAAGTGATGAGGTTGTGGTCAGAGAGAGGAAAGGGGTGTTGGTGAGGTTGTAGGGGGTGCAAAGATGGGAGAAAACAAGGCAGAGGGTATTATCATCGGACTGAGGGGGGACTGTGTCCATTGTGTTAGGTCGAAGGATGAGGTTAAGTTGAAAAGTTGGGATGCAGCTGGGCTGTTAACATTGGCGGGGATGTTGAAATCACCAAGTATAATAGTGGGTAATGTGGAGGAGAGAACGTACGGTAGCCAGCATGGGCGTCCGCAGATAGGGGCAAGGGGGGGCAATTGCCCCCCCCTGGAATCAGGGATCGGATCGGGGGTTGCCCACTAGGTCCTTATCCTCTTGGGCTATGTATGAAGTCTCTGATCGTCTCGTGTGCCATGTCCACTGTCTCAGACCATCTCCTGTACTATGTCTGCAGTCTCTGACCATCTCCTGTAGTATGTCTGCAGTCTCTGACGACCTCCTGTAGTATGTCTGCAGTCTCTGACCATCTCCTGTACTATGTCTGCAGTCTCTGACCATCTCCTGTACTATGTCTGCAGTCTCTGACCATCTCCTGTACTATGTCCGCAGTCTCTGACCATCTCCTTTACTATGTCCGCAGTCTCTGACCATCTCCTGTACTATGTCTGCAGTCTCTGACATCTCCTGTACTATGTCTGCAGTCTCTGACCATCTCCTGTACTATGTCCGCAGTCTCTGACCATCTCCTGTACTATGTCTGCAGTCTCTGACCATCTCCTGTACTATGTCTGCAGTCTCTGACCATCTCCTGTACTAAGTCTGCAGTCTCTGACCGTGATAATGTGATAATGTCAAAAAGCGGCATAGCATGAGTGACCTTAAAATGATGCCCCCCCCTGAAAAAATTTCTGCAGACGCCCATGGTAGCCAGGCAGAGAAGTCATCAAGGAAGCGTGACACCGGTCCAGGAGGCCGATAGATCACTGCAATCCTTAGAGAAATGGGAGAAAACAGACAAATACAATGTGACTCAAAAGAAGAGAAGGATAGAGAGGGAGGGGCAGTGGCATCACTATGCGGGTGCGGGGGGTGCGGCCCTCACCCGGGTGTCACCCCCCAGAGGGGTGACACCAAGGCAACAGGTAAGGCAGTGTATCCCTCTGCAGCGGTGCCGGCTTTCTCTCTCCAGCTGCTCTGCAGAGGGATCGGTTGTACATACTTCCAAAGCAGGTGCGGCACCAGGTGGCTGCTATAGCAACCCCAAAAATATTGCTAGCACGTAGCACCCCCATCTTTGCGGACACGGGACATCCTATGTGTCCCAGACTGTTACTCCGTTCTCCTCTCCTAACCCTCCAGGTTCCCAAATCACTGAGCGCCCCGCCCTCCGCCTTTCCAGCCCAGAGAGGGTTAGGAAGCCGGGACAGCCAATGGGAGGTGAGCAGCAGCTGTGTGGAGTGAGTCCAGGAGCAAGCGAGTGAGAGAGAGCTGGTGAGTAAGGATGGGCTCGGGCGTGTTGGCAAGTGCACGTGCCCGAGCCTGCCAGGAAGTGAACCTGGCGCTGCGCTAATCACAGACAGGGAGACATTCCCTGATTGCTGCAGCCACACATCGGGGAAATGTTTCCCTGTCTGTGATTAGCGCAGCACCGGTTCACTTCCTGGCAGGCTCAGGCACGTGCACTTGCCAACACGCCCGAGTCCATCCTTACTGGTGAGTGTGAGGACAGCACTCATTATATACACTGCTCTGTCTTCTCCGGCAGCAGTGCACTGTGTTCCTGGCTTGCTTTCTGCGTGCTTCCACACAAAGCCTGGTGACCGTGCAGGCAGCCCCTGAGTGGTGTACACACATGGTGTGAACATGGGAGCTCTAGAGGAGTGCTGGTGTTTGGGAGGCAGGTGAAATAAATTGATGCCAATCCTGGCTGGTCAACTATTCCCCCAAGTGACCACGTCTGGGTGCAGGGGGGGCGCTCATCAAAGGGGAGTCCAGATTTCAGGTGATTTTTCTGTATGCATCCAGATCACACTGACCCTCCCTGATGTCTGTTGGCTGAGCCCATTTGCTGTGTTTCCTCTGCCCTAATGTAAGGGGGAACTCTTCAGATTCTGATGTAAGGGGGGGGGGCTCTGGTAGCCAGAGACCACCTTACATCAGAGTTCCCCTTTACACCAGAGTCTGCAGCTTTCCCTTTACACTGTAAGAGAGAACCCTGAAGGCTCTAATGTATAGGGGAGCTCTGTGGACTTTCATGTAATGGGCCACTCTGCCTGGCTCTAATGTAAGGGGCCACTCTGCCTGGCTCTCTGATGTAAGTAAGGGGCCACTCTGCCTGGCTCTGATGTTAGGAGCCACTCTGCCTGGCTCTGATGTAAGGGGCCACTCTGCCTGGCTCTCTGATGTAAGTAAGGGGCCACTCTGCCTGGCTCTCTGATGTAAGTAAGGGGCCACTCTGCCTGGCTCTGATGTAAGGGGCAACACCAGCTGGATTCTGTTATAAAGGGGCACTCTGCTGGATTCTGTTGTAAAGGGGCACTCTGCTGGATTCTGATATAAGAGGGAACTCTGCTGTAAGGTGGAACTCTAAAGTACAGTAAGTTGGCATTATCTGGACTCTGATGTACGGGGTTACTGTTCAAACTCTGATGTAAGGTGTTGGCACTCTGGGGACACTGATCTAAGGGGGAACTCTGATGTATGCTGGGGACTTTGGTGTAAGGGAGGACTCGTGGCACTCATCCTGACTGATGCACTCCATATGTTTTTTGCTTGTTACTTGCTTCTGACCCCTGTACTCTATACATTGTTGTTTTGGATAATTGGTCATTATTCGGGGGGTGACACCATGTTTTACCACACCATGTGACACCAACCCTAATGACGCCACTGGGGAAGGGTAGGCAGGACTTGAAAAGTGCACAGTGGGGATAGAAGCAAATCAACTCCACCTGCTTTCCATCCACTGGATCTGGGTGTGTGAGTCCAGTGGAGGCCTCCATGGGAGAGGGCTGCGTGGGAGGCAGAATCTGACTCTTGAAGCTACGTTTCTGTGATTGCAAGAAGGTTAAGGGAGTGGGAGACAAAAACCGCCGGTGTCCTACTGCCATATGCGCGAGTCACGCAGCGCTTTGTGAATGGACAGCTCGTCTTCTGGGACACACACAGGTCCCAAATGGCAGTGTGAGTGAAGGAGGAGGGCTCGCCGCAGAAAAGGAAATGACACACTGCGCCGCAGCCCAGCTAGGAGGGAAGTACACTTAGTTCTTAATAAAAAGGTATGAAGGAAATAGAAAAAAAATTAAAGATATCCAAAAACAAGGGGTGGAGGGGTGGTCTTCAGTTTAAGACCACCTTGCAAAAGTGGGTGGAACTCCGCTTTAACCACTTGCCAACCGCCCGCCGCAGTGTGACGGCAGCAAAGTGACAGCGGCCGCGATAACTAGTATTGTGAGCACGTGCACGCCGCCGGAGGCGCGCTCACTGTGTTCCGGGGGGCCAGGGAGCGGGTATGGCGGACTCGATCGCAGCTGGCTACCCGCGATCCCCCCCTGGAGCGACAGAACGTAGGTCCGTGTATGTAAACACGGATCTCCGTTCTGACAGAGAGGGAAGGGCTGTGATCACAGGCTTCCTGTATATGGAAGCCATAATCACTCCCCTCCCCCTGCCAGCCCAGCCCCCATACAGTTAGAACACACTGAGGGAACACAGTTAACCCTTAGAGCGCCCCTCCAGGTTAACCCCTTCACTGCCAATGACATTTATGCAGTAATCAGTACATTTTCTTAGCACTGCTCGCTGTATAAATGCCAATAGTCCCAAAAAAGTGTCAAAATGGTCCGACATGTCCGCAGCAATATCGCAGTACCGCTAAAAATCGCAGACTGCCGCCATTACTGGTAAAAAAAAAAAAACTAAAAAACCCAGAAATTAATTCTCATCTTTCGTAAACGTGGCAACTTTTGTGCAAAGCAATCAATAGACGCCGATTGCGATTTTTTTTTTACCAAAAATATGAGGAAGAATATAAATCGGCCAAAACCGATGAAAAAAAAAAGTTTTTTTTATATTTTCATTTTGGATTTGCATTTTAGCAAAAAGTAAGAAAATTTGGGGGTTTTTTTTGCAAAATTGTCGCTCTTTTTTTGTTTATAGCGGCGTTCAGAAATGACGCAGAGGCGATCAAATACCACCGAAAGAAAGCTCTATTTGTGGGGAAAAAAAGGACGCAAATTTCGTTTGGGTACAACGTCACACGACCGCACAATTGTCAGTTAAAACGACACACTGCCGAATCGCAAAAAGTGCACTGGTCCTAAAGGGTGAAATCCTTCCGGGGGTGAAGTGGTTAAGTATTAGCAGGAGGTGATGAGAACAGTAGTAGGGAGAGGGTAAAAGTGATGGTGATATGTACAAGTTTTGGGGTGGAGAAGAGGGGAAAAGTAGTGAGAATTTGAAAGCAGAGGATACCAGTATGAGAAGGCAGAGTAGAGGGGACATATTAAGGGGTAGTGGGCATAGGATTCAGACTTGCAGGGTGCCTTCCAAAGTGGTGGTTTGTGGTCAATCCAGAGCGGAGTAGCGTCCTTTACAGGGGCGTATCATGAAATTAGTGGGCCCGTGTGCAAGCTCACACCTCACCGATAATCCCAATGTCAACCAGGGACAGATCATCCATACGTGCAGTGTTGGTCAGAGCACTATGGGACCCCCACCCCTCAGGGCCCATGTTTAGTGAACACCCTGCACCCATGGATGATACACCACTGGTCCTTTATGGTCGTTTCTTACTGCTTTCGGTATCCTGTTTTAGTTAAACTGCTGTGTTCAACCGCTTATTACTGCTGCAGAAATATTACTCATGGCAGCAAATAGCATTTTCCTGACAGACTCCATGGCAGCATACGTATAGGTTAACCCCGCCTCCTCTCCACGCCTATAGGACCCCACTCCCATAAATTTAGGCTCAGAGCCAGGGGCCGTGTTCTTTTTTTGTCCTCCTCCTGAAGACCAGAATGATTGAAGTCTTACCTTGGATAAGGTGTCCACGATCGAGGCCTGGTTGTTCGGGTAGTTGTCTGGCAGGTCCCGGGGGGTCAGTCCAAAATCAACCTGTCTGTCTTCCAGTGCACCAAGAAGTTGGAGAAGTTTATACTGTTGGAGGTACAACACTAAAGTTGCTCGGTACCGTAAACTACATATATACACTATAACTGTCTATACCAGTAGGTGGCACAACAGTATTAGTGTGTATTCTGTGTTCCAATATTATCACAGAATGTACCTTCTGTATCTAGTGTGCGCTTGTATAGTTCCTGTTCCTATCTCCATGCTAGGAGATTCAAACAAAAGTCGGGGAGGTAGAGGCAGAGATGCGTATTCGTCATGGCTCCCTGTGTTAGCGCGGATCAGCTGCCGGAAACCAGAACCCATTCCCCTCAGGCCAGACCTTCTGTCATGACCTGGGCTCAGGTTTTGGACTAAGCAGAGGCTTCCCAAGTGATACCTCCCTCTTGTTCTCGACTCCCTCGGGAATTGGAGCACAGTATTCTAGGACTGTCCCTATTAAGACCTTGGTCAAATTCACCTTGCTTGTGGCCATCACGTCGGCATATAAAGTCTCAAACTGAGGCATCACCATATAGAACCTTTCTTAAGCCTCTTCCAGAGTGAGTGATGCCGTTGCCTATGCTTGACTCAAGTCTCAAGATGACATCATTTCATGGGTAACAAGGAATTGTTCTGCTATCCTTTAGAGTACTAACATACGTCCTTTAGACATGGGAGAGGTCATGGTGTGGTATCCTGAGTTGGGCTCTCAGTAGTAACCTTTCTTTTTCAAATAAGTGGTCTGACTTTTGCACCACTTTGATTGACTTGGCAAGTGTAAATCAAATGTGAGCTATGTATAAGATGGCCTTTTCTTTGGTTCTAGGAATCTCTCAGATATTATCATATCTGCAAGCGATAGCTTCCTTTAGGCTTTAGAATGCTTATTCATTCTTTGACGAAAATAACATGGAAAATGTGCCTCATCTAGGATGATGGTGGCATGGGTTGTCCGGGCCATCCAATGGGCTCAGAGCTGAGGGCTTGGCTCTCTGGAGGTGGTGACCACTCGCTCATCCAGGAGTGTGTCTACATCTCGGGCAGTTTCGCAGCATGTGGCTCCCAATATAGTCCTTAGGGTGGCCTTGCGGCCCTCAATCAATACATTTATGGCTCATTATTATGCAGAGCCTGCTTCGTTATCCTGTTTTTTGTGGCTTGAAGGGCCTGTCTCTTGACGGTATGAGTTAAAGCCTTTGGTTCAGTATTTTCAGCATTGCCCGCCCATGAGGTGTATGGCTAGTTAAGTCCCATACGTATGCTGCCATGGAGTCTGTCAGGAAAACTGAAAATTTCCTATCAAATACTTACCGTAATTTTCCTTTCCTGATGGACTCCATGGCAGCAGGAGTTCCCACCCCAGTGTCAGGAGTAGGCTAGTTACAGAACACGGCCCCTGGCTCTGAGCCTAAATTTATGGGAGTGGGGTCCTATAGGCGTGGAGAGGAGGCGGGGTTAACCCATACGTATGCTGCCATGGAGTCCATCAGGAAAGGAAAATTACGGTAAGTATTTGATAGGAAATTTTCCGTTATTATTCACATTGCAGTTAATGCTTACAGTATAACCTGGAAAAAGAAAGAAAATAAATACAAAACTGCTATAAATCTTCATTTAAAGCTGTATATCATTCAAATAGAACAGACACGAGATCCATAGCTCAGCTATGGAACCAAAAACTAATACACATAATTATTTAGATCTAATGCATCTCTTTAAGGCTCCGTGCACACTGGACGCTATCTGGGCTCTCTCGGCGTCGGGCAGGAGACGCTGCTTAGAAAACGTTCTTTTGCAGCGTTTCGTAAGCAGCGTTTACCGACGTTTATCAGCGTTTTTTTTTTTCTTCATTAGCTTCCATTGACTGCAAAAAACGCCGGACACCGTTTACCGGCGGTTATGAGTGCTTAGCGGTTTTCGTGGTCAAAAGAACGACTTTTGAACGCCAATTCAGGGCGTTCAGATAACAGCCCAAAAACGCCATTGCTGATAAATGACAATTAACGTCCATGTGTGCATGGACACATAGGATAACATAAAGTGGCGTTTTTGGGCTGTTAAAAAAAAAAATGCCAAAACGCCCAAAAACGGTCGTTTATCAGATACATTGTGCATGGAGCCTTACAGCAGTCAGATTGTTGTTAAGACATGAGATACTAAATTGAAAATATAAATACTGTACTTACATAATACAAAATAAAAAACAAAATACGTATTTTAAATATTGATCTTCTATTAGGGAACGCACACAGTTGTCGGTCATCGTGATGGGAAGAAGTGGACCTAGGCAGTCAAAGAGGATACAAGGGTAAAGTTGGTAATTATTTGAAATTTGTATGTTTCTAGTTGTAATAAAATATCCAGGGAAATCCTAAACTGGGTGAGATCCTTAAAAGTGAGGACAGTTGGCAGTTGACCAGAAGCTGAATTTGGTTTAGTTCGCTATTTGCCTGGACTCTGGTCACTGCTCTGTCTGAGGTCAGTTGGCAGATTATTCCAAGTCGGGGTAAGTGGCACTTTTCTCCAGAGGTCTGATATCCACAGTGGACATCCTGAGGGATGCATAACACACGTTGCCCAAGTCCTTGTCCGTTGAGTCCCATGTGAAGGGCTGGCGAGGAGTCGCTATCCTCACTGGAGCATACTCTACCACGTCAGTCTTTTTCTCCCCATTTCTCTCCTCCCTCCTCTGTCCAGCAGATGGATGATGCAAAATGGTGGAATAATGGAGATCGCCAGCGTCGTTCGCCTAGGAGACCAAAGCAAGAGAAAATTAATTAGGGACTTGTGTAGATGGCCATTCATCTCAAACACAAGAAAAGGTTGGGTTTCATCTACTTTGCCTACAATGCAAACCCTGCAGTGTCTAAAACAGAAAGTGTGTGTCCTCCCCTTCCTGAACCATACCAGGCCACATGCCCCCAACTTGGTGGGGGGGGGGGGTGACGGGAGTCACTTTGGGTGGGGGGGCTTGTGGAACCCAGCTTATCTTGGAGAGCTCTGGAGCTCCCCCGGCTCCTCCTATGTGTAAGTCACTCTGTGTCTATTAGGGGCACAGGGTGACCGAGAACCCCAGTCAGGTCTGCACTAACCAGACTCCCAGTGCAATCACACCGGACTCATCATTTCCTTTTACCCCTGTTATTCTGGGTCTTATATATGTGGTTTGTGTTGAAAGAATGAAGGGGCTCTTTCACTTGGGACAGTAATATTTCTGAACAATATCCCTCAAGAAATATATGAAGATAAATAAATCCACCTTTCGTCTAAGGCCATTGCTAGATATTTTGAGGTGGGATGGGGGTTGTTATGTGTTTGTTAAGTGCCTGTATCCCGTCGTTCTATTGTTTCTGTCTGCCTTTGAAGCAAACTATTATGGGTTGTATATGTGTAGGGGGATTAGATGCTAGAGGGGAGGGGGGATTTCTCCAGCTGCCCCTCCTAAAGACTGTCTACTGTTGGAAAGTTGAATACAGGTGTGTGTCATGTTACTGTAGGAGGTAAAGTTTATCCCGCCCTGTGTCATTATGCAAAGAGGGGGGGATTGTCCCTGAGCGTATATCTCTTTGTACCTGTGTATCAATAAACAGTCCTATGTTTTTATGCTTCTTACCACCCTACACTGATCCCCCGACAAGTGACTGGGTGGGCTAAGGGATCTTGGATCGTGCTGGTACTGGACAAGGTAAGCTTATACGGTGGACAGGGGGTATCTTGCCAAGGAGCCATCCTGGCAGAGCACCTTGTCCCCATCTTAAAAATACAAGGTCCTCTTCCCCCCATGGGAGAAAGAGGCCCATGTCCTCATCAACATGGGGACGGGGTCCCCTCCTGACACAGCACCTCCCTATATTGAGGGAATCTGACTTGATGGGGTTGAGGGGACTGCACATTCACCCCCTCCCATTTCCTTGCCAACCAGGCTGCATGCTTGAAGTAAGGGTCTGTTATGATTTTTTTTTTTTTTTGCATGAGGTACCCCCTTAATATCTATACCAGACTCAAAGGTACTTCAGTGAGGTCACCCAAAATGCATAGCAGACCTTTGCGGGGGTCTGTGTGCTGTTTTTTTATTTTATTTTTTTAAGAAGCCGTCAATAAAATGTTATTTGCCAGCAATTTTTAACACTTTATGCCATTGAAAATGTCAGCGCTGCTGCAGCACTCTGTACATCTCAGAGATGCCCCTTCACAGCCGGCATGAGGGCACCCCCCCGGGCATGTTATTTAAAGGAATTGGGCATTTTTAATGATTCATTTTAAACATTTCGAAAAACCCTGCCCTTGGCTTAGAGCTGCACGATTAATCGTATTAAGATCACGATCTCGATCTACCCCCTCCCTGCGATCTCCATTGGGCATTACCGCGATTTTCAGTGCTTTTAATGGGATCCGACTTGGGGGGCAAATCAGCACGACTTGACAGTAAAAAAGTGCCTGAAGCCTTTTGAAGTTGGAGCGACTTGAGTCTCAGGGGAACAGCCAAGTCTGGGCAGAGAGCCAAGTTCTGAGTCATCATTGATACAAGAGATACATCAAAGGCATTGAACTCTGAGTGAACTCCCCTTGTATAGTTGTTTGGTTTAACCATTTAAAGACTAAATCTTTCCTCACACTTGCTGTTTACAAATAAAAATCCATTATTTTGTGCTAGAAAATGACTTGGAACCCCCAAACATTATATATTTTTTTTTAGCAGAGACCCTAGAGAATAAGATGGCGGTTGTTGCAATATTTTATGTCACACGCTGTTTGCACAGCGGACTTTTAAACGCAATTTTTTTGGAAAAATTACCCCTTTCAAAAACCTAAACAGTGCTCTTAGCCTAATTTTTTTATATATTTAATATATTACGCCGCAAGAATCGTGAGAGAATCGTGATCTTTATTCTAAGCAAAAAAATCGTGATTCTCATTTTGGCCAGAATCGTGCAGCTCTACCTTGGCTGAAAAGCTTTTAAAAATGTTAATTTTCCATTGGTGTGGGTTCCTCAGGAAGCCACAGCCGACTCCTGAATCCAAGATGGTGGTGGCGGCGACCTGGAGCGTTAAGAAGAACCGGCTGTGGGAAGATAGCGCTGGGTCCCAGGCACCACTAAGTATCTGATTTTCAGCAGGTATAGTATTAAAGTGAATTTCCTCCCTCTTCAAGTAACGTATAAATGAAAAGGGTCCATTTATTAAAGAAGTTGTGCAATTAGTGTAATAAAAATGCAGAATCTGTGAACATTTGGAAAAACACTTTCAGAGAGTGAAATTATGATATG
>BLSH010219357.1:46897-65471 GCA_018402905.1 Glandirana rugosa | reverse complement strand
AGGGGTGAGGTAGTTTTAGATGTATTATCTCAATCCCGATAACTGTGTGAAATTGGTGAATTGTTGGCGGGATATCTGTTTACTGCAGATGTCCCGCCAACGAATTAAGACCCTCCTGCAGATAACTACAGGAGGGTCTTAGTGCGAAGGGCGCGCGAGGGACCCCGCGCGTGTGCCCTTGTAGGCACTGGCAGCCCAGGCCCCCTGGGCTGACTAGTGCCTAGCACCACTTACCGGCGACACTCGCCGGAAAGTGGTGCACTAGCGCGGCAGTTTACTTCCGCGCTAGTGTACATTTGTTCGGCCGCCTTCGCGCCCGAAAAGAGAGGAGAGGGAAAGGCCGCTCACAGCGGCCATTCACCACGATCCGTGATCAGTCGGGTCCCCCGGACCCGACGGTCACGGATGTTCCCGTGTGCGCGCCCCAGGGAGCGCGCGGGAAGCGTGATTCTGGGAGGACATCAATAGACGTCCTCCCAGAATTAAGCAACCGCCCTGTAGACGTCATTTGTCTATAGGGCGGTTGTTAAGTGGTTAAAGTGTGTCAATAGCCCTAACTCTATTATGTAGATTTTGATGGAGTGGGGAAGGATTAGAACCGATCAAGTAATTGAGACTGGGGGCATCACAGGCTGGGTTTGAGAGATTCTTACACTTCCTGTCTGCTAAAAAGGTTCCCAGGACAGGAAGTGAGTGGAAATCTTTCCAACTTCAACACCAAAGATCCCAAAAATTAATTAGATAAGCGTTTTGAGCAACACCAGGGAGAAGAGAGCTTTAGATGGGTCGATGTCAGTCTGGAGGAGTGGCCATTTATAGGCAGACTGTATTTGCATGCAGACCACCCTAGATACAGCCCACACCTGATCCTGAGCCTCCACGATTGAAAGAGCTGAGACCCAACGAATGAAACGGACGGGCAGGGACAGTCAGGCTGGGGAGGAAAAAGCTAGATGATTCTGGATGTCCTCCAGCCAGGAAATAAGCCGGGCTCTCACTTTCAGCAGCTTCTAATGCACATTGTGAGTAGCTCGCAGTGTGCAGTGAAATCAGAGTAGGTAATTTCAGTCCAGGAGAGGAGCCGGTACAATTGTAAGGCTGAGAGGGGATAGCTGGGGGTCAGAGTTAATGAACTAGGAGGTGTGACTGGCTGCCCCGGCACTGCTAGTCTTACACACATCCACCAAACGAATACTTGGAATATTTATTCACACGCGCTACTGTAGAATATTAAACCTGAACTTGGACTATGAAAAAGGTTGCAGTGGGTGAAGGTCACTTTTACAAGTTGCCTGCACAGGAAACTCGCATTACAAGCTTCAAACACTCACGGCAACGCGCTTTCACACGACAACCAAGCTGGACCAATTCCAGCCGAAAACATTTCCATTTACTAAAAACTCTCATGTTACACAACAAAAAAATCTCATATTTTCTCGTAGATTTGTTCCAAAAAGCTTAAAAAAAAAAGAAAAACCCAACACACCAAACCACGGACCATGGTTATACAAAGTATCAGAAGTCATTATCAAAGGAGAAGAGGTCCTTAGATTATAGTGGATTATGGATGGGGATGTTGGGTCCTCCTACCACAGCCAACGTACCTGTAATCAGACTCAGGAGCAGCACCATCGAGGCCATCATGGAAAGTGGAACCAGCGCCCTTGTCAGATGTCACCCAAGTACTGGACTCCTCCCTCCGAGCAGACCACATGTGACGTCATGGTATTTTGGTGAAGAGTGACCTGTGGTGTGAAAATCAACAGCTAGAAGGTGGAAAATAATAATTTCAACTGCAGACCACATTGGTAACTCAGCGAAAAAAAAAAGTTGTGTGGAAAAAAAAAATGTCCTAGAGAAAGACTTACTGTAAGAAATACTGGGCGTAAACATGAAGGAGTTCCTGGTGTTGACTATAATGGTCCGGCACACTTGTACAGAAAATGAACTATTTGCTTTTCATTACCCTCTACCTTCTGCCTATTGGTCTATTAGCTGCCTCCAAAGGTCAAAATGAATTTGCTGGATGGAAAGTCATCTGTATGTCTAAAAGTAGTAAATAATTTTAATATCTCCAGATCTGGTAACCTCCAGGAAGGTTCTCCTATTGAAACCAAACAGCACTGGCCTCAGGTCATATGTAGAGTTGAGCGAACACCTGGACGTTCGGGTTCGGCCGAACTTTCCGGAAACGTTCGGGTTCGGTACCGAACGTTATTCGAACTTTACCCCGGACCCCGAACCCCATTGAATTCAATTGGGACCCAAACTTTTCGGCACAAAAATGATTGTAAAAAAGTCCTGGAAAGTGCTAGAGGGCTGCAAAAGGAAGAAGGAGAAGTTATTAGATCTGCAATCTGTCCCTCAAAGCAGTAGTAATCTCTACCTAGTCCAGTATCAGATCGTTCTGTAATGCAGGATGAGAGATCGTTCTGTAATCAGATCATTCTGTAATGCAGGATGAGATGTTATAGATCTACAATCTGTCCTTAAAAAGCAATAGTAGTAATCTCTACCTAGTTATTATCACTGCAATCTGTCCCTCACAATCTGTCCCTCACAACCTGTCCCTCACAGCGCCGGCAGCATCCTCTCCCTACACTAACCTGAGAGCATGTGACATGCAGCACTGTGACTCCAGCCTCATATAGAGGCTGGGTCACTTGATGCACTGGCCAATCACAGCCATGCCATTAGTAGGCATGGCTGCATCCTGGGATAACCAGTGAAACGCTTGTTGATTGGGTGCCCTGTAGCTATTCAACATGCGTGATAAAATACCAGAACCCAGAACCCGAACCCGAACGTTTTCTGAAACGTTCGGGTTCGGGACACCCGAAAGTTCCGTACGAACCCGAACGTTACAGTTCGGGTTCGCTCAACTCTAGTCATATGGCATATCGAAAGCAAACCGTCCTCACCTTCTTTGTGACCATTAGTGGTTAAGATGGAAGGCTTCCACCGACCTGAACGTGGCACTGTACCTCTTCTTCAGGCTGACATAAAACTACTGGGGCTAATTTGTTCCTCAGAGCGGCAATCTCGGGGAGGCCGGCATCTCCTTTTGGATGCTGAAATTCCACAAGGTTTGGGTAGCACAGTTGTGCTTCAATAGCGGTTTACTTTGGCACATCTGCAGCTTGTAAGTAGATCAGAGCCCCGGTTTGTTTGGGAGAAAGTAGCAGGACCTGTGTTCGGGAGAGGTACCTGACAGGGAGGTTAAGAGAAGATTTCCCCTTCCAGGATATCTCTTCTGTTAGCTTCTTGCAACTGCTTCCCACCATCAGCTGGATAAACTGCAAGGACTTTGGAAATCTCATGGCAACCCAATAATCTGGATACCTTCTCCAAGGAAAGTGTTCCTCAGGCATTCTCAGATACTGGAAAAGTCGGGGGAAATTTACTAAAACTCAGAATCGGCTCTGCATGGTCCAATGCATGGTCAATGGCTCTGTGCATGGCCAATCAGCTTCTAACTTCAGCTTCGACAATAAAATCTGGAAGCTAATTGGTTACTATGCACAGCTGGACCAGTTTTAGCAAACCCCCCTAGTGTCTTAAGGACATTACCTTTTTGCTTGAAGCATGTAACCCCCAACATACTTGGGTGCAATTTCTGTTAACTACCTTATTTCTGGGATCATTCCATATGTTTAATTACCAATGTGTGTTGACTCCTCCCACTTTTCAGGTACGCTGGTTAAGCTCTGCCCACAAGCCTTGCGTATGGAACGCCTTCCTGAACTCCAAAATTCGTATTTGTCCTTTACAGTGCCGGAAGAACAGGTCGCTTACCTGCAAAATGCCCATACCTGGTACCTTGCCGAATTTCACCCCGACATGCCAGATTTTCACTTAGGCTACCCGCTCTTCAGACAACCATCTCTGTTCTCCGGTGGCATGTGCTTCTATTAAACTGAGCCTTCACCCTAAATAAAAACTTACTTCCCTCTTGCCTCTCCCACTTCCCTCTTCCACATTGGCATATATATGCAGTAAGTGCATGCAGGGCCTGAGTTTGGTATCTTGTATTCGGAGGAAATACTCGCACCCAGCTTCTAGTGCACTGATTTTTTTTTTTATATATAAAACTATTCTTCAGTACTGTATAAGCAATCCAGAAAATATGCAATCTCTGTGTTTACAGTGCATGTTATCGGAGGACGGCTTCCATTACCAAGAGTGGTGTCTCTTCTTTGAATAGGCAGAGGGTGTTTTTGTGGTCTGCATTGGCGCCATGCCCCCTCACCACTTACCAGAGTGTTTGAGGGGAAGAAGGAGCCTTCCCTGAGCTATCCCTCCTCGTCTGGAACCCTAACCCTGTGCTAAGCAGGTGCTCTCCATAGCATGAGAAGCGCGTCAAAATGATGTGGGGTTCCTTATTTAAAAGGTTCCCTCGCCCAAGATGGCAGTGGAAGTCTCTCAAGACCCAGATTACTTTCCTCTGTCAAGGCATTGCATATTTACCAGCCCCTTCCTTTTCTGAATGAACACAGCGAGTGATCAGTACTGGCTCTTAGCACATGCTACTACAGTGATTTGCAATATCCCCAGCAGCCCTTCAGGCATAGCTCCCAACTGTCCCTGATTTCGAGGGACTGTTCCTCATTCGGAACAAAGCCCCTCTGTCGCTCGTTGCTCCTCATTTGTCCCTCATTTTGGTCTGATCTATAAATTTGTATATAAAATGTGCTGTTTATCTATTCAAAAGTGTCTCCCAGTTCTAAACCTTTCATCCAATTCCTAAATTGCTGAATTGGTAAATTCCAGAAGCCAGTATATAGGAATAGTAGTGATAAAAAAGCATTTGTGGGTTTATCCAATCATTTTAAATTCATTTAAAGGGGCGTGGCAGGGGGCGTGTCCTATGCCTACATATGTTTCCAGGGATCATCTCCATAGACATTTATATGTATTGTTTCACCCCCTTCACATTCACTTTCTGGTTTCCATGTCCATTGAAATATTGGACCAGGGTGGTTCATATATGCAACTATTTTTTCTTATTTATTATAGATGCGTCACACACGCATCCACCCCTGAGGAAGCGAGCCATGTCTCGTGAAACGCGTCGGGTTTATTAGATGCCTGTGCATACTGTATGTTTTTATATGTATCATTGCGAAATTGTACCACAATGTATTCTATTGGCTCAGCAATTGTCATGCTATCCATGTATGTAAGATCGTTTTTAAATAGATGTTCAAACTGTGTATACTTTTGTTACTTTGTTATTAGGGGCAAATGGTGCTCACCTCATATAAAGTCCCAGGGCACTTTTCTGTGTATTTGTTATGTTTGCTAATAGATGTCTCTCATTCCCATCTCAGAAAGTTGGGAGGTGTGCTTCAGGTATCCACTACTTCTACCGAGCCAAGCTGGCCCAATGTGAGAATGCAGCTTTAAGAAAATTTGTGTTATCAAAAAAAACACATTAACAAAGAAACCAAAAATGGTGATCACAAAAAATAAAATCATAGAAACAATTATCAGATTATATTCCCTATTGAGACTCTTTGGCACCAGGGACTCCAATATCCTTATGCCCATGGCTTCTTTCTTTAGCAGCAATTTCTCCCGGTCATCATTCCGTCTCTAATGGGGAATTTGATCCAAAACCTGAAATCGAATTTGGGAAACTGGATGTCTTTCATGCACAAAATGACAAGCAATGGCCGGATCATTCATATGATTATGTATAGCAGACTGGTGGGAGGAGATTCAGTCTTTAATCATGGCGTCCTAGTCCTATAGTCCATAGGGTTCAATATTGAGTTGGCCCACTCTTTGCAGCTATAAGGCCCCTTTCACACACATGGACCGTTCAGGTCTCTCTGTTAGTTTTTCAGGCAGACCATTCTCCTCTATGGAGCAATGGATGTCAGTGGTGACATCCAATCCGCTAAATACAGACTGATGGATACCCTATTTTCCATTCGTCTAGCGGATCGGATGAAAACGGACAGATGGTCCATTTCATCCAATCCCCCATAGAGGAGAGCAGGGGCTCTGACAGGTCCATCTCTGCACAGTGAGCGCAGATGGACCTGTCATCCGCTGGCTTAGCGAGGATCAGCTGATCGATCCTCTCTGAGCAGCGGAGTCCGTCAAAACGGACTCAATACATGTGAAAGGACCCTAACAGCTTCATCACTTCTGGGAAGGCTGTCCATTTGTGAGAAGGCCTGGCTCGCAGTTTCCGCTCTAATTCATCCCAAAGGTGTTCTATCGGGTTGATGTCAGGACTCTGTGCAGGCCAGTCAAGTTCCTCCACCACAAACTTGTCCATTTCTTTATGGACCTTGCTTAAAGTATGGGCCAACTCAATATTGAACCCTATGGATTAGGACTGGGATGCAATTAAAGTTCATGTGCGGGTAAAGGCAGGCGTCCCAATACTTTTGGTAATATAGTGCAGCCCTCAAAATTTCCACTCGCCTGCTCGCAAAATGAGGATGGCGAGCATGGACAGGGCTGTGCACAGCCATTTTAATGCAAACAGTCAGCCGCCTGCGACCGCCCCTCTCTACCTCCCACCCTCGCAGAGCAGTGCACTTCAATAGGGGTTATTGTAAATCACTGTAGTAGCACGCGCTAAGAGCCAGTACCGATCACTCACTGTGTTCATTCAGAAAAAGAAGGGGCCAGTAAATACGACATGTTTACCAGCCCCTTCCCCTGCTCTCCATTCTGCTGCAGGGTGGGGGTCCAGGGAGCAGAAAGATGGGAAACTTGGACAGGAGGGGCATCATTTACTGGAATCAATCCCCTTTCCTCCTGCATCAGCTGAATGCCGGTGGGAGGGAGAGGTGGAGAAGCCGGGTTTCAGCTGCTGCAAGAGGGAAAGGGGATCAGCTTCAGTTCCAGTAAATTCCATCCCTTGCTTTTTTTCAGGTTCCGTAAAACCTAATGTGACAGGGAGGCCGCACGGGGCCCCCTGGAGCATGGGCAGGGTCGCCATTGCAACCCCTGCAGCCCCTGAGGCTACGCCCATGGTTAACACCAATCTATAGTTTTCAGGTCCACTCAAGATTGTGCGTTCTCAGGTCCTCCCCTATGTCTTTTCTTGTTTGGATGTTCCACATTTATGTTTTAAAATGAATTCTGTTTGGTGACAGCTGTGACTATTTAAAGGGTGATTATTGTATTCATCTATTGTACTCCATGTGTGAAAGGGAATCTGTCTGACCGCTCAAAATGTTGGATTTATTTTATGTAGGTTTATGCACTTTAACTCATTTGTGCTTATCTGCTTTGCACTTAAAGTGATAATAAACACACACTGTATACATTTACATTGTCCTTTTTATCTCTCTATGTAGATGACGGCACTGTAATTATTTTCATAAAAAAAAAATCTAAGTCCCTTTTTTCTAATGGACATCCAGCTGTCACATGACCCAGCTCTCTCCCAGCCTGCCTGCAGGGAAACATAAGCAGGAGGAGCTTCTAGTCCTCTGCTGCTGGTCACATGTTCAAAATAATAAATTGGGATACAGAGTAAAAATAAATACTTAATATCAATCAACTGTTTTAAATTGTCATACAAATATATATTTGAAATAAAATCTTTATTATTTTTTGGCAATAACATGGTCGGGCAGATTTCTAACAGTCACAGGCTGTTGTCACACCCCTTCAGCCTGTTTCTTAGAATAAGAGGGAGGTGAAACCTCCATCAATCTACATGTAATATCCCACCCCATTGGGTTTAGCTGGTTAGTGAGCATAGAGGAGGGGGGAGGGAGTGGTCTGCCATTTACCCCTGTGTATACGCCCACATGTGTGACTCTATGGTCACATGGGCTACTCAGATATGATAGGGAGGAAATGCTTAGCATAGAAACTCACTGAATACTGAGCATGTGCAGAACTGCCAACACTGCTCTGCAACATCCCTAGCTGCATTGGGGACATGGACAGGAGGGGGAGATAGAGAGCAGCAGGATCAACCAGGTTTTTAGCAGAATACACAAAATGAATCTCAGAGTTAGAATGATCAGCATGTAATACACCATTTATGAATAACTTTTTATGATGTGGGTAGTGTGACACTTTAATAAATCGTTGTAAGGACTGAGTATCTCAATTTAAAAATCCTCTGTTCGGATGACTTTTGCGATATTGAAGAAACCCATGCCGGGCCCAAAGTACTGGTTGGCCATTTGTCTTTTTGGACAACAAAGCATTGCAGGATGTACACTGATCAGCTCTGAAACCATCAGAAGATAGCTTTGTCCATGTCTGAGGAGCGCAATTCCTAATGAGAAAGAAAGTTAAGAGGGGGGTAGTAGAATTTGGCATATCTGCACTTCCAATTTAATTAGTTAAGCAGCTTGAGAAACCTCAGAAAATATAAGAAAGTAGAAACTCAAAAGTCCCTCTTCTGCTGGACATTGCCATCTATGGCTCAGTCAGGGAGGAGCTTTTGTGGTCTCCACAGGATGTTCTATAAATACTGCCACAACTCTGCTCAACATTTTCACTGAGAACGCGAATATAACCAATGTGGGTTTACTAAATGCGACTGATTTATGGTGCGACCAGGCCATTATAATTGGTCCTTTGTGCTTATACGCATAAAAACTCTAGCTGGAAATCCATCATAACCAGAGAGGAAGACTTAGCTGGCCTTTGCCCAAGGGCACACCATTGGCTTTATTGAAGCTCTTCCCAGTTATTGATTGGTTGGTTGGAATAGTGAATGGATAATGAAGTGGGGAGCTCAGGGTAGAAGCAATGTTATTTAAAGTAGACCCGTTCGTCTTCCCAATGGATTGGGCTGAGACTACTCAGTGGAAGAGGACACAAACACAAGTATTTTTTGAGGTGTAGGAGTCATTTATTGATACTTTACCAACTCCAATCAAGCAAAAGACCATAAACCGCTTTGATTTGACTTCCTGGTAAATTCCTGGGGATTCCAATGATCAAGATCCACCTTGGACATCTTTTGTGACTGATTTATGTTGTGACCAGGCCATTAAAATTGGTCCTTGGTGCTTGTACACATACAGTAACTACTGAACTTCTATCTGGAAATCCATCAAAACCAGCATGGAAGACTTGGCTGGTCTTTGCCAAGAGGCGCATCATTGGCTTCACCAACACTCTCCCCAGTCACTAATTGACTGTTAGAAACAATCAGTGGGTAGTGTTTTGGGGAGTGTAGGGTGTGGGCGATGTTACTTAAAGTAGACACGTTCATCTTCCCAATGGATTGGGCTGAGACTACTCAGTGGAAGAGGACACAAACACAAGTATTTTTTGAGGTGTAGGAGTCATTTATTGATACTTTACCAACTTCAATCAAGCAAAAGACCGTACAACGCTTTGATTTGACTTCCTGGTAAATTCCTGGGGATTACAAGGATCCCCAATCCACCTTGGACAACTTTTGTGACTGATTTATGCTGTTGTGACCAGGCCATTAAAATGGGTCCGTTGTGCTTGTACACATCCGGTAAATACAGAACTTTTATCTGGAAATCCATCAAAACCGTCAAGGAAGACTTGGCTGGTCCAATGATCCCGATCCACTTTGGACATTTTTTGTGACTGATTTATGTTGTGACCAGGCCATTAAAATTGGTCCTTGGTGCTTGTACACATACAGTAACTACTGAACTTCTATCTGGAAATCCATCAAAACCAGCAAGGAAGACTTGGCTGGTCTTTGCCAAGAGGCACATCATTGGCTTCACCAACACTCTCCCCAGTCACTAATTGGCTGGTAGAGACAATCAGTAGATATTGTTGTGGGGAGTGTAGGGTGTGGGCGATGTTACTTAAAGTAGACCCGTTCGTCTTCCCAATGGATTGGACTGAGACTACTCAATGGAAGAGGACACAAACACAAGTATTTTTTTTAGGTGTAGGAATCTTATATTAATAGTTTGACAACTTTAAAGGCTAAGTTTTTTTTAAAATTCCAGCTCCCCTATGTACCAGTATAGCGTTAATGTACGTTTTTGCAAAAATAAAACATCTTTCCATTAATTCTACACACGCTTACCTAACTGGCTTCACACTGTTCCATTACTTCTGCCTTACTTCCTAGACAGACTTTAAACTCTTTATTTATGGTATGCAGTGAAACAAACAGCACGACATGACCAGGCTCCTTTACACAGAGCAGAGTGCAAACATTAATACCATTGCAATGTGTATACATGGATCTTAAAGAGACAGACAATAGAAAGAATACCACCAGAAGCAGATAAAATTTAATATAACTGTGGGCTTCAGCCACTACCACAACTATATCCTGTATTTGACTGCTCCATGTGGTGGAAAGTAAATAAAGGAACTCCTTAGTCATGGACAAACTAATATGAAGGGTATATTACTAACTAACAGGTAGTGAGCCACTGTATGGCGGGGAACCAAACACCGCTCTTGCTCATTATAGGTTACTTTATCTCCTCCCCACAGCCCTAGACTGACTTTAGGTCCTGACACAGGAAGGAGTTGACCAGCTGAAGGTAGCTGATGCAGGGTGTGTGCTAATGAGGTCAGCTGGTCAACTCCTTCCTGTGTCATGACCTATAGTCTGTCCAGGAAGTAAGGCAGAAGTAATGGATAAGTGTTTTTAAACAGCCATGAAGCCAGTAAGGTAAGTGTGTGTAGTTAAAATGGAAGGCTGTTTTATTTTTTGCAAAAAAAGTAAATTAATATGCTATATTGATACATAGGGGAGCTGGGATTTAGAAAATATAAGGGTGAACAAATGTGAACTTAGCTTTTATTCAAGCAAAAGATCATACAAAGCTTTGCTTTGACTTCCTGGTAAATTCCTGGGGATTCCAATGATCCCTGATCCACCTTGGACATCTTTTCTGACTGATTCAGGTTGTGGCCAGGCCAATAAATTGGTCATTTGTGCTTGTACACATAAACACTAAACTTCTGGAAATCCATCAAGGCTTGGCTGGCCTTTGCCCAAGGGCACATCATCTGCTTCACTGAAGCTCTTCCCAGTCACTGATTGTCTGGAAGGAACAGTGAAGTGGGGAGGGCAAGGTGGGGGTGATTTTACTTAAAGTGGTAGTAAACTCTCGTATCATTTTCAGCCACGGAAGCGGCCATCTTGGCCTCTGTTTAATCTACAACTGCCATGACGCTGCACATGTGATCAGCTATGACACCAGCCATTGGATGGTTTGACAGTATGGTTTAGAGCACAACCAATGGGAGTGTTACATTTCCGGCACAAGCCGGAAATGTGACTGGTTTTTAACCTGTTAAATGCATGGGTTTACTACCGCTTTAAAGTAGACCCGTTAGTCTTCTCAATAGATTGGACCAAGACTACTAAGTGGAAAGGGAACTCAAACACAAGCAATTTTTTGAGGTGTAGGAGTCATTTGATACTTTTCCAACTTTAGCCAAGCAAAAGATCATACAAAGCTTTGCTTTGACTTCCCGGTACACCATTTCCAATGATCCCCGATCCATCTTGGACATCTTTTCTATTTAGAACTTCCAAAAGTTATTGGCCGGCCACCTCTGGGCGATCTTCTTGATGTCTTTTCAGTGTCACATCTTCCCTTATTGATTTATCTTTTATTCTCAATAAAAAAAAAAAAAACATAAAATGAACCTAAAAGCTTTTCTACAAAGTGGCTCTTTTTGTTTGTTTGTAAGAAGTCCAAATGACTGAAAATAAAAAGCAAGTCGATCACTATTTTAAATAATATGTTTTCTTCTTATCTTTGTCTGTGGGTCCAGTCATTCTGGTTGCATATGGTGATGTCAGACAGTGCGGGGGTATGATGGGGTCAATGCATCACCCTATCTCTATATGACTCTCTGTCATGTTACCTCCACAATACGACTCGATGCAGAGGGGGCCGGGACTGAGTCACCACGTCCATGTGTCACTTCTCTCCACCGAGGTGGTGAAACCACCCTACAGAGGCGAGGAGGACAATACACCGTATTACAGAACCACGACTGGTGTTCTCCTTTTATCTAAACTTTTTTTTTTTGTTTTGATCTCCATAAATAAATAGAAATTGCTAGAGTCGGTCAACTTTTTGGTTTAATGCGTCATACATCACTTTCTTGTTTTTACTAAAAGGTATTGAAGGTTATCATCTGGTTGAATAAGTCAGGAAATCGCTCTACAGAGACGGTGGGGGTAATGCAGAAAATAAATTTGACTCTATTTTCTTTTTCTCCATCTAAAACATAGAAATTGGTAGAGTTAGCCGACTTTTTGAATTCAAATTTTCAAAGGGTTTGAAGGTTATCATCTGGTTAAATACATCACAAAATCACCCTACAGGGACTACGTGGGTGGTGGGGGGCTAATACAGAACAACAATGTAACTCTTTTTTAATTTTCATACAAATATGGTACAATAATTTGTATCGATTAATATTTCTCCATCATGGTAATTGGCGGTATAACCCCATGCGCAGGTGCCCGATGACGTGGGCACATGCAATACACTGTATATCTCCTAAACCATGCAGGTTTAGGAGATATGCAGGGAACCTACAGGTAAGCCTTATTCTAGGCTTACCTGTAGGTTAAAGTGGTTGTCACGGGTTGGCAACCACTTTGAAAAATAAATGTTTTATAACAAATTGGTAACTTTAAATATTTCTGCAGGGTCTATCTATAAAAAAAATGTTGTGAGCACTCACACAGCCATCAAAAATAATCTCCGTAATTTGTGTAATATGTATAATTCCTATGATCGTCAATAGGGCCGGCTAGGCGGAGTAGGTGGCCGCCTAGGGCGCACTGCCACCTAGGGGCGCCTGGCCACTGTTGATCTGTCACTGGTTGCTCCGTATTGATTCATGTAAAAACTGACACTGTCTGACTGAGATAATGAGATTGTATTATCACATGCCATTTGTAAATGTATATAGAAATATTGACTGATCGGCCAAATATCCCCCCTCCACCCCCACCCCCTGTGAGGCTGTATTTGATGGGCACAGGTGAGGCTGTATTTGATGGGCACAGGTGAAGCTGTATTGATTGGCGCTGGAGAAGCTGGTATATGATGGGCACAGGTGAGGCTGTATTGATTGGCGCTGGAGAAGCTGGTATATGATGGGCACAGGTGAGGCTGTATTGATTGGCGCTGGAGAAGCTGGTATTTGATGGGCACAGGTGAGGCTGTATTGATTGGCGCTGGAGAAGCTGGTATATGATGGGCACAGGTGAGGCTGTATTGATTGGCACTGGTGAAACTGTATTTGATGGGCGCTGGTGAGGCTGCATTTGATTGGCGCTGATCAGGCTGCAATTCAGGCTGGGTAGGGAAAAGCAGGTGCAGTCAGGGGTGGAGCCAAGGGGGGCGGCAAATGAGGTTTCGCCTAGGGTGTCAAAAATCCTTGCACCAGCCCTGATCATCAGCTCCGTCTAGAAACCATAATGCAATATCAGGAAAATACCACTTTATGGCCAGTAGATGGAGCTGATGGTCATAGAAAATACACATATTAGACACATTATGGGGGATTTATCATGAAGGCTATGCAAAGGCCCAGGCAATCACACAGCTATTTATACATACACTATGTTACCAAAAGTATTGGGACACCTGCCTTTACACGCACATAAACTTTAATATCATCCCAGTCTTAGTCCGTAGGGTTCAATACTGAGTTCTGATTTCTAATGTGACCAAGTCATTAAAATCTGAAACATACAAAATATCCATGTTGTTTCTGACATAAAACATACACTACATTGTCAGAAGTATTGGGACGTTTGCCTTTACACACACATGAAATTTAATGGCATCTCAGTCTTAGTCCGTAGGGTTCAGTTTTGAGTTTGCCCACCCTTTGCAGCTATAACAGCTTCAACTCTTCTGGGAAAGCTGTCCACAAGGTTTAAGAGTGTCTATGGGAATGTTTGACCATTCTTCCAGAAGCACATTTGTGAGGTTAGGCACTAATGTTGGACGAGAAGGCCTGGCTCGCAGTCTCCGCTCTAATCCATCCCAAAGGTGTTCTATTGGGTTGAGGTCAGGACTCTGTGCAGGCCAGTCAAGTTCCTCCACCCCAAACTCGCTCATCCATACTTTTATGGACCTTGCTTTGTGCAGTGGTGTGCAGTCATGTTGGAACAGCAAGGGGTCATCCCCAAACTGTTGCAAAAAAGTTGGGAGCATGAAATTTTCCAAAATGCCTTGGTATGCTGACACCTTAAGATTTCCTTTCACTGGAACTAAGGGGCCAAGCCCAACCCCTGAAAAACAACCCCACACCATAATCCCCCCTCCACCAAATGATTTGGACCAGCGCACAAAGCAAGGTCCATAAAGACATGGATGATTGAGTTTGGGGTGGAGGTACTTGACTGGCCTGCAGAGTCCTGACCTCAACCCGACAGAACACCTTTGGGATAAATTAGAGCAGAAACTGCGAGTCAGGCCTTCTCATCCAACATCAGCGCCTGACCTCACAAATGCGTTTCTGGAAGAATGTTCAAACATTCCCATAGACACTCCTAAACCTTGTGGAAAGCCTTCCAAGAAAAGTTGAAGCTGTTATAGCTGCAAAGGGTGGGCCAACTCAATATGGAACCCTATGGACTAAGACTGGGATGCCATTAAAGTTCACATGCCTGTAAAAGCTGGTGTCCCAATACTTTTGATAATATAGTGTATATTTTAAGTCAGAAACAACATGGACATTTTGTATGTTTCGGATTTTAATGACTTGGTCACACTAGAAATCAGTCCCTTATAGCAGTCCATGGCAGTTAATTTTTTGTATTCTTAGTTGATAGTTTTGGCAGAGCTGTGGAAATATTTATAGAACATCCTGTGGAAGCCGCAGAACTTCCTCTATGACTTAGCTGTGACACTGAAGAGGACAATGTCCAATTGAGAAGATATTTTCCTGCAATTTTTACATTTTTTAATGGTTCTTTAAGTTGCCAACTGCAGATATGACATGTTCTCCTATCCTGCTCTTCATTGCCCTCCTTATTTGGAATTACACACCTTGGGCAGAGGCAAGATTATCTTCTGATGTCCTTCAGCCTGATGAAGGTTTACATCCTGCAAGGTTTAATTTGCCAAATCTCTGTGCATGTGCAGTGCCAGACGCAGCTGAAGAGAATAATGACCAACCAATACCCAGCTCCCTATGGGTTGACCTGGCATGGACACATGGAATGGGAAGACAAGCTTTGAGAAGGCTGAGCTGTGAGAAGATAAAGCTGCCTACTTCTTACGGAGGTGGGATTTTTGGCAAAAAATGTATGTGCAAAACCAAAACTTTCTTGCATTATTTTTTTTGGATATTGTGTGCAAAGCTTGGAACACCTGCCAGGTTCTTATTACAAAAAAGCAAGCATGCCAAACAATAAATCCAGATGGAAAATGTTCGCTGAAGTTCCATATGAGCAAGACAACCACTACTGTTTCGAGAGCAAGGTGGCCTTCTTTATGAAGGTGACAAGCTACTTGTCATTTTGATAAAGAGGACCATTGTGCTCTTGAAACAATTGTATTAGGTTATGGCCTTATGAGGTCGATGTCATGGCCACATTGCCCTATCAACTCACTGTTGTGGAGTGTGGACTAAATATCGCCATGTGGCCATATTAGGTTATCAATGTCATCAGCATCCCCACCCTTTTGTGTTCATCAGCTGCGGGGTGTAGAATATATGCAAGAAAACCACTGATGTTGCAATAACAACATGACCTTCATTATCAAGGTGACAAGCCTACTTGTCATCTTCATAAAGAGGGTCATCGTGGTCTTGAAACAGTAGTGGTCATTTTAGGTCATGGCCATGGTAGGTCAATGTCATGGCCACATGGTAGGGTTGCCACATGATCCCTTTAATCCAGGACACATATGAATTACACAGGTTGTTCTGAGGCCAATTTAATGCAGATGAGGTACCAAGTGAGTTTAATTACCACTTTAATTAGCCACAGAACAACCTGTGTAATTAACGTGTGTCCTGGATTAAAGGGATGATGTGGCAACCCTACCACATAGCCCTATCAAGTCACTGCTGTGGACCAAATATGGCCATTTGGCCATATTAATTCAGTGATGTCTCGAGCATCCCCACCCCTTAGGTGTATGTCAGCGGCCGGGTGGGGAATCCTCTGCCCGCTGTTCATTGTTCCAAAAATGACAGTTGACTTTTGCTGACTGTTGTCTTCAGAACAAAAATAGAGGGGAAATTATCCAATATGGACACCTGTCTAGGCGACAACTGTCTCAAAAGGCATTTCTTCTCATTTTGTAGAGATTTCCTCTCATTTTTTGTTGTGTCTACAGGACAGAAGTAAAGGGGAACCCCTTGAATAGGTTACATACCAAAAAACAAATAAACAAGGGTTTAATCCCCTACCACAGGTGTCAAACTGGCGGCCCTCCAGCTGTTGCGGAACTACAAATCCCATGAGGCATTGCAAGGCTGACAATTACAAGCATGACTCCCACAGGTAGAGGCATGATGGGACTTGTAGTTTCGCAACAGCTGGAGGGCCGCCAGTTTGACACCCCTGCGCCTACACTATGCAAAATAAACTATAAAATATTTAGCTCTGAGTTTACTTACATTACAGTATTTGCAATGGGAAGAAGAAGCCCTGATTCTGCTCTAATGTCTTATAATGGGGTTACAGAGAAATAGGCACCTCCTCCCAACTATACTCTCTTCATGATTAGGCACAAATTTCTTAGTCAATCTATGATAAGTATGTTGGGACCAAATGTAAAGTAATGCACTTGAGGGCTAAAAATATGAACACAAGTTATTCACTAGGGGGAGAACCTTTGGGAAAACAGGGATGGAGAAAGACCTGGGGGTCCTAGTAGATGACAGGCTCAGCAATAGCATGCAATGTCAAGCTGCAGCAAGCAAAGCCAGTACACTATTAACACGTGTAGCATCCTCTTCAGTTAGGTAGGTGGTAGATGTCAGGATTTTTGACAGTATAAGTACATTTAGTCAGGCCTAGCTGGAAGTTAGGCCTCATTGTTTTGGTTCTGGGAAGGGGAGTGGCCTGGGGAGGGACTGGTGACTCGCACCCCTTGGTTACCCCTCCCTTCTGGCTCCAGAATGTTCTGGAAGAAGGGGAGAAGAAGAGAAGTGGAACTACCTGGGGCAAGGGGCAGGTCTCCTTAAATACCTTGGGTCAGCCCAGTCTGGAAGGAGAGTTCGGGTGGAAGACATGGAGATGTAGCAGTGTGGAGGCTGTCTGGGCCTTGAGGGAACCCCCAGTCTGGGGGGATGACCTCGGCCAGGGGCTTGGGTGCATCCAGGAGGATAGTGAGATCCAGGAAGAGAGACACAGGAATGAGAGAGCAAGCAGGGGATAGCGGGAGAGAGTACTGCCAGAGGGATCCCCAGGAGAGGAACTACAATTGTCAGTAGTCAGTGAGTGATAGACACCCCTGGGAAGCTGGAGGAGGTACACCAGAGCGGATTGGGGTGAGAGACAGTCTGAGAAGGGTGCAAGAGCCAGTTGGGACTGTGGTGTCATGGTGGCAGTGGAGAAGGCCTTTGCAGCTAGGAGGGCTGGCAGGGCCTGGAAGAGGATGGGCTGGGAGCCGTAATCCATTGAGGCTAGCTAATACAGTAACTTTCCTACACAATAGGGGCCCGTGGTCCCTGCCTGCAAAAGGCTGTTCGGAGGCTCTGCTAATAGAGGGCAGGCCTCACCATGTGCTAGCTAGGCCTGAGAAGCAAGTGATGTGCTGGAGGAAGTAGAGTATGAGAGTGTGTATACTGGGAGTATACAGAAGGTCCCAAAAGAACTGCTGATTGAGGGGGCATCCCATAATTACCACTTTCCCCATCTAAGTTTTATCCCCTAATAAACAAAACAAAGTACCGGCCTGTTCCGTGACTCCAGATGTGTGGAAAAATGTGATTGAGGGCAGTGAGACAGGTGGGACCACAACTTCCAGCAACCCCTACGGGGGCATGACTACACATGTATTAAAAAAGGAATTTACTCCAGAGATAAAACTATAAATCTGCCACTTTACAAGACTCTGGTGCGGCCGCGTCTTGAGCCATGCAGTTCTGGTCACTAGTCCTCAGGAAGGAGACAGAAGGACCTCAGTTACGTGGAACAACTACAATCCTCAAACGTATTTTCCCTGGAGAAGAGACACTTAAGATGGGATACGATCATGGTATACAAATACATTAATAGTGATTCTAGCATAGGGAGGAAATTATTCAGTCTCAGGTTGCTTAACAGGACACGTGGTCACTCAATGAAGTTGGAGGAGAAGCAGTTTAACCTTAAAACTGCATAAGGGGGTCTTTACTGTCAGAGTGGTAAGGATGTGGAACTCCCTTCCACAGTTGGTGGTGTCAGCTGGGAGTATAAAAATTAAAAAAACTCTTAGATGGGCATCTTAGCCAAAATATACAGAGATATAGGAAATTGCATTAACATAAACACATATACACCTACACTGACTCCAGGAAGACAGAGGAAGGACTCCTGATCACTGGTCTTGACGTACCGAGTTCTGCGCCGGCGTGGTCTCAGAACATTTCACCGTCTAAATATCAAAATAGAGACCTCATTTAAGGAAAAAATTATGTACACATC
>BLSH010219357.1:23335-38495 GCA_018402905.1 Glandirana rugosa | reverse complement strand
GACGTTTGTCAAACGACTTCTGTTCGTCTGACTCCTGTACCTACTGACCTTGGTACGGGACACCAGACTACTCTGACAGTCCCTAGCCACACTGGTCTTTACACACATGATCTGTGTCCATTTTACATTTATTATATTAAATAATATACTATTTACTTGTTGTTCTTTTGCATGGAGGTTAGATCACTTATCACTTTTTGTTGGTCATTTATTGGTTGTCACTTGTGTGTTATTTATTGTCTGATTTAGGTTAGTCATGTCGCGTTCCCTATTGGTTTAGTAAGTACACACATTTCTGGTCACACCGATCCCTGACAGTCTCATCAGACCACAGGGCATGGTTCCAGTCATCCATGTCCTCAGTCTGCTTGTCTTCAGCAAACTGTTTGCAGGATTTCTTGTGCATCATCTTTAGAAGAGGCTTCCTTCTGGGATGACAGCCATGCAGACCAATTTGATGCAGTGTGCGGCGTATGGTCTGAGCACTGACAGGCTGACCCCCCACCCCTTCAACCTCTGCAGCAATGCTGGCAGCACTCATACGTCAATTTCCCAAAGACAACCTCGGGATATGACGCTGAGCACTGCACTCAACTTCTTTGGTCGACCATGGTGAGGCACTGTATGGTCTTGGCCACTGTGCAGCACAGTTTCAGGGTCTTGGAAATCTTCTTATAGCCTAGGACATCTTTATGTAGAGCAACAATTCTTTTTTCCAGAACCTCAGTGAATTATTTGCCATGAGGTGCCATGTTGAACTTCCAGTGACCAGTATGAGAGAGTGAGAGCGATAACACCAAATTTAACACACCTGCTACCCATTCACACCTGAGACCTTGGAACACTAACAAGTCACATGACACTGGGGAGGGAAAATGGCTAATTGGGCCCAATTTGGACAGTTTCACTTAGGGGTGTACTCACTTTTGTTGCCAGCGGTTTAGACATTAATGGCTGTGTGTTGAGTTATTTTGAGGGGACAGCAAATTTACACTGTTATACAAGCTGTACACTCACTACTTTACATTGTAGCAAAGTGTCATTTCTTCAGTGTTGTCACATGAAAAGATAGAATAAAATATTTACTCAAATGTGAGGGGTGTACTTACTTTTGTGAGATACTGTACAAACTCCCCTATCGGCAGTCTGGAAAACAATGCATCCGGAAAGTATTCACAGCGCTTCACTCTATCCACATTTTGTTATGTCACAGCCTTATTCCAGAATGGATTCAATTAATTATTTTCCTCAAAATTCCACAAACAATACCTCATAATGACAACGTGAGAGACGTTTATTGGAAATCTTTGCAATTCTATTAAAAATCAAAAACAAAAAATAAATCCCATGTACAGAAGTATCACAGACTCCTCCCATGTACATAAGTATCACAGACTCCTCCCATGTACATAAGTATCACAGACTCCTCCCATGTACAGAAGTATCACAGACTCCTCCCATGTACATGAGTATCACAGACTCCTCCCATGTACAGAAGTATCACAGACTCCTCCCATGTACATGATTATCACAGACTCCTCCCATGCACAGAAGTATCACAGACTCCTCCCATGCACAGAAGTATCACAGACCCCTCCCATGCACAGAAGTATCACAGACTCCTCTCATGTACATAAGTATCACAGACTCCTCCCATGTACATAAGTATGACAGACTCCTCCCATGCACAGATGTATCACAGACTCCTCCTATGTACAGAAGTATCACAAGCTCCTCCTATGTACAGAAGTATCATAGACTTCTCCCATGTACATAAGTATCACAGACTCCTCCCATGCACAGAAGTATCACAGGCTCCTACTATGTACAGAAGTATCACAGACTCCTCCCATGTACATAAGTATGACAGACTCCTCCCATGTACATAAGTATCACAGACTCCTCCCATGCACAGAAGTATCACAGGCTCCTCCCATGTACATAAGTATCGCAGACTCCTCCCATGTACAGAAGTATCACAGACTCCTCCCATGTACATAAGTATGACAGGCTCCTCCCATGTACATAAGTATCACAGACTCCTCCCATGTACATAAGTATGACAGGCTCCTCCCATGTACATAAGTATCACAGACTCCTCTCATGTACATAAGTATGACAGGCTCCTCCCATGTACATAAGTATCACAGACTCCTCCCATGTACATAAGTATGACAGGCTCCTCCCATGTACAGAAGTATCACAGACTCCTCCCATGTACATAAGTATGACAGGCTCCTCCCATGTACATAAGTATCACAGACTCCTCTCATGTACAGAAGTATCACAGACTCCTCTCATGTACATAAGTATGACAGGCTCCTCCCATGTACATAAGTATCACAGACTCCTCCCATGTACATAAGTATCACAGACTCCTCCCATGCACAGAAGTATCACAGGCTCCTCCCATGTACATAAGTATCGCAGACTCCTCCCATGTACATAAGTATCGCAGACTCCTCCCATGTACAGAAGTATCACAGGCTCCTCCCATGTACATAAGTATCACAGACTCCTCCCATGTACACAAGTATCACAGACTCCTCTCATGTACAGAAGTATCACAGACTCCTCTCATGTACATAAGTATGGCAGACTCCTCCCATGTACATAAGTATCACAGACTCCTCCCATGTACATAAGTATCACAGACTCCTCCCATGTACAAGAAGTATCACAGACTCCTCCCATGTACATAAGTATGACAGGCTCCTCCCATGTACATAAGTATCACAGACTCCTCTCATGTACATAAGTATGACAGGCTCCTCCTATGTACAGAAGTATCACAGACTCCTCCCATGCACAGAAGTATCACAGACTCCTCCCATGCACAGAAGTATCACAGACTCCTCCCATGCACAGAAGTATCACAGACTCCTCCCACGTACATAAGTATCACAGCCTTTGCCATGACGCTCAAAATTCAGGTCAGGTGCCTCCTGTTTCCACCGATCATCCTTGAAATGTTTCTTCAACTTGATTGCAATCCACCTGTGGTAAATTCAGTTGATTGGAAATTATTTGGGAAGGCACTCACTTGTCTATAGAAGGTCCCATAGTTAACAGTGCATGTCAGAGCACAAACCAAGCCGTGAAGTCCATGGAATTGTCTGTAGCCTCTGAGACAGGATTGTATAGAGGCACAGATCTGGGGAAGGGTACAGAAAAAATTCTGCAGGCCCTAATGAGCACAGTGGCCTCCATCAATCATAAATGTAAGAAGTTTGGAACCACCAGGACTCTTCCTAGAGCGGACAGTCCGGCCAAACTGAGCGATCGGGGGAGAAGGGCCTTAGTCAGGGAGGTGACCAAGAACCCGATGGTCCCTCTGACAGAGCTTCAGCGTTTCTCTGTGGAGAGAGGAGAACCTTCCAGAAGAACAACCATCTCTGCAGCACTCCACCAATCAGGCCTGTATGGTAGAATGGCCAGACAGAAGCTACTTGTTATGAACCCATAGTCATTCATGTCCTGTCTGTTTGCTTACCTCTTGGTTGTGTCAGCTTAGAGGTCATTCACATGACCACCTATGGGCTAAGTAATCTCCTCTCAGAGAACTCCACCCCAGCCTCCAATTAAGCATACACTATATTAGACCCTGTGCTGCAAAGCCTCCTTGCCGATCAATGTTGTGTGTGTTTGGCTTCATGTGCGGTTGTTCCTATCATATGCTCTGTGTCCATTTCTGTGTACCGACTTTTGGCTTGTCTGACTATCCCTACCTGCCTGATACCCCGACCTTTGGCTTTGTTCTCTGTTTCTCCTGTTTGCTTGTGGCCCTGACCCTTTGCTAGGCCACTGACTATACTTTGCTGTTCCTGAACTACTGCTTCCTCTCTTCCACCTGTAGCCAGCGGAGTGTGAGTTAGGGGACCCCAGGGACCGTGACCTGGATCCAGTTCCAGCTAAGTGCATCCTCACCACCAGAGGCTCTGGCAAATACCTACTGGCTCTTAGACTCCATGCCCTGGGGAAACCGATGCACTAACTCCCTGTGTTTCAGTGTCCGTGCTCCATGGGCTCCTTTTCCTGTATCAGCCGGAGCTCATTAGCAGCAGTCAGCTATAGGTCCACTACCTTAGAGGTGTGCTTCACAACCTTAGCGGTGCACTTCACACTTCACTGGTGCGATTCGCACCCCAATGGTGCGCACCTGTCACCTGACCCCAGGTGTCGTGACACTACTCCTCAGTAGGCGACACATGACAGCCTGTGTGGAGTTTGCCAAAAGGTACCGTAAGGACTCTCAGACCACGAGAAACAAAATTCTCTGGCCTAATGAAACAAAGATTGAACTCTTTGGCCTGAATGGCAAGCGTCATGTCTGGAGGAAACCAGGCACCACTCATCACCTGGCCAATACCATCCCTATAGGGAAGCATGGTGGTGGCAGCTTCATGCTGTGGGGATGTTTTTCAGAAGCAGGAATTGGGAGACTAGTCAGGATCGAGGGAAAGATTAATGCGTCAATGTACAGAGACATCCTTGATGAAAACCTTTTCTAGAGCGCTCTGGATCTCAGACTCGGGCGAAGGTTCATCTTCCAACAGGACCACAACCCTAGGCACACAGCCAAGATAACAAAGGAGTGGCTACGGGGCATATCTGTGAATGTCCTTGAGTTGCCCAGCAAGAGCCCAGACTTGGACCCGAACATCTCTGGAGAGATCTGAAAATGGCTGTGCACAGACGCTACCCATACAACCTGATGGTGGTTGAGTGCAGCGGTGGCTGGTGTATAAGGGGCGCTTAGGCGCCACCTCCCCGTCAGCCTGGCCCCCTACAGGAGGAGCTGGTATATTGACTTTTCTTTTTTTTCTCGGCTCCTTGCTGTCTGCTGACAGCAAGTAGTAAGCCAATTGGTCGGTCATAAAAGACTATGTGTGTGCACTGAACAGGCACACACACATAGTCTGATTGGCTGCCCTGAGCCAGTGACTGACTGGCATTGGATGCTGTGGGCGGGAGCGGGACTGTGGCAGATTTGCTGGCTGCGTGATTACTCACGCAGGCGCAGTACTCCGCCGGGTTTCAGTCCCGACTCCCGCGCCGCTCACCATCCACTCCAGGCTCCAGCCCGCTCTCCTATCAGATGGGGTAAGTGCGGGACTTGTCCCAACTTCGGGGGGGGGGGGGGGCGCCGGGGCCGCCTATCTGGGGCCCTGTATACCCCTGTCTGGTGACTGTATACCCTATCTGGAACCCTGTATACCCCTATCTGGGGACTATATACCCTATCTGGGACCCTGTATACCCCTATCTGGTGACTGTATACCCTATCTGGGGCTCTGTATACCCTATCTGGGACCTTGCATACCCTATCTGGGACCATGTATACCCCATCTGGGGCTCTGTATACCCTATCTAGGGCTCTGTATACCCTATCTGGGACCCTGTATACCCTATCTGGTGACTGTATACCCTATCTGGGACCCTGTATACCCCATCTGGTGACTGTATACTGCTATCTGGAACTCTGTATACTGCTATCTGGGGCTCTGTACACTGTAATATGGTGACTCTGTATACTGCTATCTGGGACTCAGTATACTGCTTTCTGGGGCTCTGTATACTGCTATATGGTGACTCTGTATACTGGTATATGGTGACTCTGTATACTGCTATCTGGGACTCTGTATACTGCTTTCTGGGGCTCTGTATACTGCTATATGGTGACTCTGTATACTGCTATCTGGGGCTCTGTATACTGCTATATGTTGACTGTATACCGCTATATGGTGGCTGTATACTGCTATATGGTGACTCTGTATACTGCTATCTGGTGACTCTGTATACTGCTATCTGGTGACTCTATACTCCTAACTGGTGATGCTGGGCTGTATACTCCTGACACAAGGGGTGGAAACTATAAGGGGTGGACTTATGAGAAGTGGGAGGGGTCAAAAAGGAAGGACGGGGTCTGGTGCCCCCCCCATCCTAAAATTTCACCAGCCACCACTGATTGAGAGGTCCTGCAAAGAAGAATGGGAGAAACTGCCCAAAAATAGGTGTGCCAAGCTTGTAGCATCATACTCAAAAAGACTTGAGGCTGGAAGTATTGAGCAAAGGCTGTGATACTTATGCACATGGGAGCTTTTTTCATTTTTAATACATTTAGAAAGATTTCAAACAATCTTCTTTCACGTTGTCATTATGGGGAATTGTTTGTAGAATTTTGAGGAAAACAATACATGTAATCCATTCTGGAATAAGGCTGTAACATCAAAATGTGGAAAAAGTGAAGCGCTGTGAATACTTGTATTGTATGCTTGTGTCTTGGGTTTGTCTAGGGGTCCTGTCTTCTTGGATTGGAGTAAAGGTGGGTTTATAATGATGTGGAAATTATATAGTAATATCAGACAGTGTGGGGTTATAACAGGGGATCAATGTGTCAGCCTATCTATATGACTGGTATGTGCGTCTTACTCAGAGGCGTAACTAGAACCTTCAGGGCCCGGGTGCAAGAAATTAGGAAGGCCCCCCCCCTGACCTCTGGCCAGGGCCCTTCCCTCTTCTTGCTGATCCTGGGGCCCTTTACTCCTATCACGGGTCCCTTTATTATGGTCCCGCAGCGGGACCCTGGGAACAGCAGAAGACAAGTAAACTGGATAGGAGGGGCGGCAGGGGCAGCATATAGAGGAACCAATCTCCTGCATTAGGAGGAAAATGGAATAAATAAAACTTCTAAATGCCACCCTCACCATCACTCCTATCCAGGTGTACAAGGGAAGCACATGGGCCCCCTGGAGCATGGGGCCCGGTTGCAATCGCAACCCCTGCAACCCCTATCGTTACGCCCCTGGTCTTACTACAATACGCATACACAATGCATACACAATGCAGAGGGGGCTGGGACTGAGTCATCGTGCCCATGTGTCACCCTTCTCTACCTTGATGGTGAAAGCACCCTACAGAGATGAGGGGAGGAATACTACAGAACCATCACTGGTGTTCTCATTTTATTTAAAGGATTTTGCTCTTTTTGTCTTTTTATCCATAAATAAATAGAAATTGGTAGAGTATATCAGCCTTTTGGTTTAATACCTAACACATCGCTTTCTTGTTTTTACGAAAAATCAGGTTATCATCTGGTTAACATTAAAATAATTCACATTAGAGCCACAGAGCTACACTATATTGCCAAAAGTATTGGGGCACCTGCCTTTGCCCGCACATGAACTTTAATGGCATCTCAGTCTTAGTCCGTAGGGTTCAATATTGAGTTGGCCCACCCTTTGCAGCTATAACAGCTTCAACTCATCTGGGAAGGCCGTCCACAAGGTTTAGGAGTGTCTATGGGAATGTTTGAACATTCTTCCAGAAGAGCATTTGTGAGGTCAGGCGCTGATGTTGGATGAGAAGGCCTGGCTTGTAGTCTCCGCTCTAATTCATCCCAAAGGGGTTCTATCGGGTTGAGGTCAGGACTCTGTGCAGGCCAGTCAAGTTCCTCCACCCCAAACTCGCTCATCCATGTCTATGGACCTTACTTTGTGCAGTGGTGCTCAGTCATGTTGGAACAGGAAGGGGCCATCCCCAAACTCTTCCCACAAAGTTGGGAGCATGAAATTGTCCAAAATGTCTTGGCATGCTGATGCCTTAAGAGTTCCCTTCAGTGGAACTAAGGGGCCAAGCCCAACCCCTGAAAATCAACCCCTCTTCATAATCCCCCCTCCACCAAATGATTTGGAGGGGCGGCCCAAAACTTATGCCAATATAGTGTGGATAAGCGAGTTTGCAGTGGAGGAACTTGACCAGTTTTTCTTTTTGGGGGGGTGGCAATCAACCAACCCCCCCGGGCCAGCGGCACGGCAGTAATCCAGCACCCCCCCGGCCAGTGGCACTTAACGGTACCCCCGCCCACTGTCTGCCTGCCACTTACCCCATCTTAGTGGCAGGTCAGGAAGCAGATGAAGCGCGGCAAGCTGTGTCCCAGGCAGTGGCTCTGGTGTCCTCTCATAGAGACGCCATGTGTCTCTTCTCTCCTTCCTAAGCGTCCAATAGGATCGCCTGTACTTTCAGCCAATCGGGTGATGGCTCTCAGACCTGCTTCGCAATTCGCCGGGAGGAGGATCAGTGCGGCGATAACGAATATTCATTCGTTATCGTCACATAACTGGGTGGGCTTCGTGCGCAATGCTCTGTGCCCGGAGTCCACCCTTCTTTGAAGCTGATTAGAGCCTCTGGCTCTACTCACATGCTTCAAAGGCACACCCCCCCCATTAGAATCCATGCATACAGCACCCTGTATGTAGATCAGGGGGCTGGACGCATGGATGGGGGGGGGGGGGAGCCCCTAATGCACGGGCCGCTACTGATTTGATTGGCCTGCAAAGAGTCCTGACCTTAACCAGATAGAACACCTTTGGGATGTAGGAGAGGAGCACAGAGTGTCTTTGACAAGGAAGCTGGATTAGAAGCACTGAGCACTTATTTATTATTTTTTTACTAATTTTTACACAATATGGACTTTGTTTTTTTAATATATGGATTTGTAAATGTAAGGCATAGAGCATTTTTTTGCTGTGGGCTTTCCTTCACATGGATCTGCACATGTTTATTTTTTTACAGTAATAGCCATTTATAGGCATAGAGCATTTTTTGTTACTTTTTTAAATGTTGCAGTCACACAGCACTTTATGATTGGGGATTGATTATAAAGCATATGTAGAGATTTACAGTATAGTAACACTCTAACATTGGGGGCACTTATATACAGGGTGGGCCATTTATATGGATACACCTTAATAAAATGGGAATGGTTGGTGATATTAACTTCCTGTTTGTGGCACATTAGTATATGTGAGGGGGGAAACTTTTCAAGATGGGTGGTGACCACGGCGGCCATTTTGAAGTCGGCCATTTTGAATCAAACTGTTGCTTTTTCAATAGGAAGAGGGTCATGTGACATCAAACTTATTGGGAATTTCACAAGAAAAACAATGGTGTGCTTGGTTTTAACGTAACTTTATTCTTTCATGAGTTATTTACAAGTTTCTGACCACTTATAAAATGTGTTCAATGTGCTGCCCATTGTGTTGGATTGTCAATGCAACCCTCTTCTCCCACTCTTCACACACTGATAGCAACACCGCAGGAGAAATGCTAGCACAGGCTTCCAGTATCCGTAGTTTCAGGGGCTGCACATCTCGTATCTTCACAGCATATGGTTTTTTTATGGTTTTTATGGTCAGTAAAAACCAATACCAGGTGAGCTGCTCCTTCCAGGAGGTACCGCCATTCCTCCAAAGCCGACTTGATGGCCAGCAATTCCCTATCACCGACATCATAGTTCCAGCAAGATGGTGCACCACCACATTATGGGTGTCAGGTCCGAGCATTCCTAGATGAACAGTTTCCTGGAAAGTGGATTGGTCATCGTGGGCCAGTTGAATGGCCCCCAAGGTCTCCCGATTTGACCCCCTTAGACTTTTATCTTACGGTCATCTGAAGGCAATTGTCTATGCTGTGAAGATACGAGATGTGCAGCACCTGAAACTACGGATACTGGAAGCTGTGCTAGCATTTCTCCTGCAGTGTTGCTATCAGTGTGTGAAGAGTGGGAGAAGAGGGTTGCATTGACAATCCAACACAATGGGCAGCACATTGAACACATTTTATAAGTGGTCAGAAACTTGTAAATAACTCATGAAAGAATAAAGTTACGTTAAAACCAAGCACACCATTGTTTTTCTTGTGGAATTCCCAATACGTTTGATGTGTCACATGACCCTCTTCCTATTGAAAAAAACAAAAGTTGGATTCAAAATGGCCGACTTCAAAATGGACGCCATGGTCACCACCCATCTTGAAAAGTTTCCCCCCTCACATATACTAATGTGCCACAAACAGGAAGTTAATATCACCAACCATTCCCATTTTATTAAGGTGTATCCATATAAATGGCCCACCCTGTAGTAGCGCCGCACAAATCTGACCGAGAGAGTAGCAATAGTGTTAGGGAGAGGCACCTGATGAGGAGAGAAAGAGTAAAACTATTTAGTATTAACTATTACGGGTTACTCCTCAGCTTCCTTGAACAGTCTCCCACTATCAGCCAGATATCTTCAGGGACATTTGGGGATCACAGTGTGAACAATCAATATCATAGCACCAGCAAGAGGAGTGCTCCTCTGGCATTCCGTGGTCTGTAAGTGCTTGACATATTACTATTGGAAAGTGCCTTGTGGATAAACAGCGCCCTCTTCTGCCTGTAAAGTGTCTTATTTCTGTGAACAGTCAATTTCTACAATATAGTCAAAGTTGAAGTATCTACAAATATAACTTTTTTTTTTTTGTTTACATTTTACCATGCTATTACAGAGTTTAGTGCCATAAACAACCCCTGACACTGGCTCCAGTACACTGACTGGTACATCAGCTGTCAAACAGAAAGCAGGCATTTATAGCATTGGCGGCTCCATCGATCGGGGGTGCCGGCAGACAGACCTGACCACAGACCCCCCTGTCTCTCCCGCCCGCCACCCCACACTAACCCCTCCCCGTTACTCCAGCCAGCCACCGCACACCATTGACAACACCGCCCACCACACCCCCCCAGCCGCCGGCTCACCCTCTCGCCCGCCAGGCCCCCGTCAGCCCCGCACTTACCCCATGCAGGAAATGGTTGTGGCTTTCCGCCTTCAGCTCCCCTGTGTCCCGGACGTCGCTTCTCCTCCTGGCCAATCGGGTCTTAGGACTCCCGGCCAATGGGGTCTCAGGACCCACTTCCTGATTGGCCAGGAGGAGAAACAGGAAGACATTAGGGAATATAAATTTGCTAATGTCACACAACAGAGTGGGCTCAGCAGTCCGACCCTTTTTGAAGCCAATTAGAGCCTCTGGCTCTTATCATGTGCTTCTAAATAAATAGAAATTGATGTGTCCAGCGCCCTGCATGCAGATTAAGGGCCCGGCACATGGATTGGGGGGGTGGTGCTCATGCGCCCCTAATGAGTGGCCGCCACTGATTTATAGAATGCAGAAAGTACATCCTAAGACTTTAACCATGAAAACTGTAACTGACACAGTGAGAGAAGGCTTAAAAAACAAACAAATGAACGAATGATAATTTCTAAAGACTCAGCAAAATAAATGCCTTTGAGGCAGGGTTTGAATCTAGTTTCTGCTCCTTTTGAAAAACAAATACTGCAGCCTACGTTTATATGCATTTTATGTCAAGAGAAAGCCACTATTGGGGTGAAATGCGTCACACGATTTAGACAAGCTAAGTTAGGCTTTGCAACTTTGTACAATTGGCACAAAAGTTGATTGACTTTAAAGAAAAAAATGAGCAAAAGTGCACCTTTTTCTACCTGTGTTCCCATGGCTATTTTAGTGATTTTTTTAATAGGATAAAATATATGGAAAAATACATTTTAGCTACCTCCTAGAATTCAGTAGATGGCCTTCCTCTATTCAAATGCAAATTAACTTATTTAACCTGTTTCACCGGTTCATAAAGACTAGTTAAACAGGAAGTGATGTTGACAAGAAATGTAAGGCAGCAAGAAATGAGATAAGACAGCCATGTGTTGAACACAAGAGGGAGTCTGGAAGAGGACCTGGGTGGAAGGAGAAGCTCCATAAAAACAAGAAGACCATGTATAAAGAGAGACTCCATGAGTAGAAGACCTGGGTGGAAGAAGGGGCTCCATTAGAACATGACAACTGGGGTAGAAGGAGAGACTCCATCAGTAGAAGACCTGGGTAGAAGGAGAGGCTCCATAAGAAGAAGAAGAAGACATGGGTGGAAGAAGGGGCTCAATAAGAATAAGAAGACTGTGATAGAAGGAGAGACTCCATGAGTAGAAGACCTGGGTAGAAGGAGAGGCTCCATTAGAAGAAGAAGACCTGGGTAGAAGGAGAGGCTCCAAAAGAAGAAGAAGATCTGGGTAGAAGGGGAGGCTCCATAAGAAGATAAAGAACTGGGTAGAATGCTTTGTACGAAGAAGATCTTGGTAAAAGGAGAGACCCCATAAGGAGAAGAAGACTTGGGTAGAAGGAGAGGCACCATAAGAAGAAAACGATTTGGGTAGAAGGAGAGGCACCAACAGAAGAAGACCTGGGTAGAAGATGGGCTGCCAAAAGAAGACCTGGGTAGAAGAAGAGGCTCCATAAAAAGAAGAAGACCTGGGTAGAAGGAGAGACTTCATAAGGAGAAGAAGACCTGGGTAAAAGGAGAGGCTCCAAAAGAAGACCTGGGTAGAAGGAGAGGGCCCTTAAAGCGGTAGTAAACCCATGCATTTAACAGGTTAAAAACCAGTCACATTTCCGGCATGTGCCGGAAACGTAACACTCCCATTGGTTGTGCTCTAAACCATACTGTCAAACCATCCAATGGCTGGTGTCATAGCTGATCACATGTGCAGCATCATGGCAGTTGTAGATTAAACAGAGGCCAAGATGGCAGCTTCCTCGGCTGAAAATGATAGGAGGGTTTACTACCACTTTAAGAAGAAGAAGACCTGAGTAGGATAGATTCCATAAAAAGAAGAAGACATGTGTAGAAGGTGAGGCTCGATAAGAAGATAAAGAACTGGGTAGAATGCTTTGTAAGAAGAAGAAGATCTGGGTAAAAGGAGAGACCCCATAAGGAGTAGAAGACTTGGGTAGAAGGAGAGGCACCATCAGAAGAAGACCTGGGTAGAAGGTGGGCTGCCAAAAGAAGACCTGGGTAGAAGAAGAGGCTCCATAAAAAGAAGTCCTGTGTAGAAGGAGAGACTTCATATGGAGAAGAAGACCTGGGTAAAAGGAGAGGCTCCAAAAGAAGACCTGGGTAGAAGGAGAGGGCCCTTAAGAAGAAGAAGACCTGAGTAGGATAGATTCCATAAAAAGAAGAAGACATGTGTACAAGGAGAGGCTCCATAACAAGAGGAATACCTGGGTAGAAGGTGAGACTCGATAAGAAAAGGAAGACCTGGGTAGAAATAGAGGTTCCATAAGAAGAAGAAGACTTTGGTAGAGGCAGGGGCGTAACGATAGGGGTTGCAGGGGTTGCAATTGCAACCGGGCCCCATGCTCCAGGGGGCCCATGTGCCTCCCTTGTACACCTGAATAGGAGGGATGGCAGGGGTGGCATTTAGAGGACCCAATCTCCCCCATTTTCCTCTATCCAGTTTACTTGTCTTCTGCTGTTCCCAGGGTCCCTGTGTGCTTCCCTGCCCCCCCTCCCCCCACAGAGCTGCTGTCTTCCCCCCTCCTCTCTCCTGTCAGCTGCTGTAGAAGATGTGTCATGATGGACAGATGAGAACGGGTCAGTAAATTTGTTATTTACCGGCTCCTTCGTTTTCTGAATGGACAGAGTCAGTTATTGGTACCAATTGGTTCATTAATAACTGAAGCATAGTAAACAGTTTTTACTATACTTCCATGTCTGAATGAATGGGAGGCTCAGTACTCAGCTATTCCTGTCCATTCATTCTGTGCAGCTGAGGCTACAAAGATGGAGATTGAAGGCTGAGGTTTGTTTAGAACCCTGATATCTCATCAAAGCCCCCCAACAGAGCTCCTGTAAAAAATAATAAAAATAAAATTGTAAAAGAAATAAAATGAAATGGTAAAAAAATAACAAAATTAAAATAAAAATTAAAAACTACTGACACCAGTGAGGGAAATATTAGGATTGCAAAGGTTGCAATTGTGACCGGTCCCTGGCATTTCACCAACATGAGGAGGCCCGAAGATGGCAGAAAGGGGGCACGCGGCATAACTTGTGAAAGGGCCCCGCTGTGGTACTGTAATAAAAGGGACCCAAGATGGGAGTAAAGGGCCCCAGGATCAGCAAGAAGAGGGAAGGGCCCTGACCAGGGGTCAGGGGGGCCCTTCCTAATTTCTTGCACCGGGGCCCTGAAGGTTCTAGTTACTCCTCTGGGTAGAGGGATAGGCTCCATAAGAATAAGAATACCTGCGTAGAAGGAGAAACTCCATAAGAAAAATAAGAATACCTTGGGTAGAAGGAGGGTCCGTGCCAGAGGGGACTTTTCAAGACCAAAGAAGGAACTTCATCTGAGGATTACACTAAATCTACACCACACTGGTTTCCTACAATGGCTTGAATAGCACCTGGAGCCCTGTTTGTTACAGAAATCACAAATTAGAACGCAGACTAAGTAACTTTTTAGTATCCCCATTGCATACAATCTATTGTCAATACCCATTTGCTAGGAAGGATAGATAGCGTGTGCAGGTGTGTGTTGTATGCATATTTGTGGTACTCTGAATGTCTTGTATTGTTCTCCTACAATTTGAAGTAATTTGTATATGCAGTAATCTTGTTTAATAATCAAACATTAACACACTATGGGGGTTTCTGCTACCTTGCTTTACCGCAAAGCAACCTGGACTTGTTTTGAGCGTGCAACTGCGGCCAGTGGAAGAGGCACAAGACAGCCTTGAGTAACTTTTTTGGGCTGTATTATTTAAAAAATAGTTTTCCACATAGAAAATCGACAGATCTATGAACACAACCGGCTTCTATCTTTGTGTAAATACAGAACCGGCCCAGCTATTGTCCATCCATCGGTTCTATCCCAGAAGAACCTCTACAGCAAAGATACGATGGAAGTGACATCATACGAGACTGCCGTGTTTTACGGCTGATTTTTATTTTCTATACGCTGCTGATTTGTTTTCTTTTGTGGAAATGCAAGTTCTATGATGACTCACCTATACTCTTTGAAGTACTGATTCCCCAGAGCCCTGTGGTTTCCTTCTCGGCGTCTCTACACTACACAGTCTTGTCTCTTCAAGGGCAACTCTCAACAAAATAAAAAAATCTTTAATTTTTTTTTTTTACACATGATAAAATCTGTAATTTTCTTCTGGAAATGATCTTAAAACCCCAAAATAATGATATATATTCCGAAATCAGAGGCCCAACACTATAAAGGTAATTTTTTGTTAACATAATAGTGACTTATGGCTCTAGAATTATTTTTCTCGCTTTGACATTCAAGATGCTACCTCCTAAGCATGATGCAATTTATACATATGCATGCTTTACGCTGCACATTTCCAATGGGATGTGCACAGGGGAGAGGGGGTACTTTTTTTTTTTTACACTTCTTGCATTTAACTTTATTGCTCTCACAAGGGGGCTAACAACCCCCTATATCAGTAGTCTCCAAACTGCGGCGGGGGGGGGGGGGGGGGGGGG
>BLSH010219357.1:0-13615 GCA_018402905.1 Glandirana rugosa | reverse complement strand
GGTGTTACGTATTATTAGGCGCGGCTACACTTTTAAACCCCCTTTCATAGACCCTTTTCCCCCATTTTTACACATTTAAACCTTTTCTATTGTCATTTTACTAAAAAAAAAAAAATTAGAAATTAAAAATTGACAATGTACTGCTAAAAATTAAATTCTCGCTCTATAGCTAGTTATGAAAGTTTCGCTAGTAGGGTATTATCCCCACCACGAACCTCTACCGCGACAGACTCATGTCCCTCTATTTCCATAGGGACGACACGACACGAGTATACAAGACAACCACACCACAAAGATTAATAAATTATTTCACGTATCCAAAGTAAGTTTTATTAAATAATTAGAAACACCACACCAACAGAACATATGAGCACAGCACAGCAGGGATACCTTTATCTCCCTGTACTCAGACAGCGCCATCTCCAAGCACCACCCCTATTATGGGATGATCGCTTTGAAAGTATTGATCGATATCTCGCTCTTAAATTAAAAATCGTCATGTAACAGTTAAAAATTAAAGATTAAAAAAAAAAAAATCATTTTACTGTTATCTTTTCCAAATTTACACATTTTTACCCCCTTTTCCCAGATACTTTCCCCCAAATTTTCACATCGGCGCGGATTATTATGCATTGTGGTGGAAATGGAAATTTTAAAGTAAATATTTGCATTTTATTTTAGAAGGGCTTTGTTCCCCTTTCGATGCCATGTTGCATTGCATGCATGGGGAAAAAAAATGATCTCTCGTAAAGTCAGGTTGGTGGGGGGGTGGGGGGGGGGGCTCATGCCAACGTGGAAAGACACCCCGTGCAATAGGCTGTTGAGTAGCTCCTGAAAAGCCATTCCTCATGAGAATCCCAATGGAGAGAAATGAGAGGAAAAACAGGAGAAAGAGATAACGGACCTCATTAGATCTCCTTGTTATCAGCTTCATATATCGAGAGCCGCAGAATCAGAGAAATATATATATTTTACACATGCGGCAGACATACCGGATCTGCTTTGGCCATAAAGACATGGGTGAGCGAGTTTGGGGTGGAGGAACTTGACTGGCCTGCACAGAGTCCTGACCTCAACCCCATAGAACACCTTAGAGTGGAGGCTGCCTTCTCATCCAACATCAGTGCTTGACCTCACTAATGTTCTTCTGGAAGAACGGTCAAACATTCCCATAGACACTCCTAAACCTCGTGGACGGCCTTCCCAGAAGAGGTGAAGCTGTTATAGCTGCAAAGGGTGGGCCAACTCCATATTGAACCCTACAGACTAAGACTGGGGTGCCATTAAAGGTAATGTAAAGGCAGGCGTCCCAATACTTTTGGTAATATAAGGTATTATGTACTTAACCGCTTGCCAAGCGTGTCGCATACATTTACCGCTCTGTCCCGCGAATCACCGTCTATAACTGGTGGCTCGCTCGTGTGCAGCTAGCAGACGGGATCGCGCCACTGCCAGCACGCCCTCATGCCCGCCGCACTCTACAGCAGTGAGGCCGCGGCTCGGGCGGACTCGATCTCGTGATTGCCTAGCAGAGAAGAACGGGGGAACCGCTGATGTAAACATGGAGGTTCCCCGCTCTGCCAGGCGGCATCTAAGAGATCTACTGACCCCTGTCACTGGGATCATTTAGATCTCTGATGCCCCTGGCAGCCCAGCCCCCCCTCACAGTTAGAACACGCCCAGGGAACACAGTTACCCTCTAGAGCGCCCCCTGCAGGTTAACCCCTTCCCTGCCCCCTCACAGTTAGAACACGCCTAGGGAACACAGTTACCCTCTAGAGCGCCCCCTGCAGGTTAACCCCTTCCCTGCCCCCTCACAGTTAGAACACGCCCAGGTAACACAGTTACCCCCTAGAGCGCCCCCTGCAGGTGTAAACATGGTGGTTCCCTGCTCTGTTAAGCGGCATATAAGAGATCTACTGACCCTTGTCTCTGGGATCAGTTAGATCTCTGGTGCCCCTGGCAGCCCAGCGCCCCCTCACAGTTAGAACACGCCTAGGGAACCCAGTTACCCCCTAGAGCGCCCCCTGCAGGTTAACCCCTTCTCTGCCAGTGACATTTATACAGTAATCAGTGGATATTTACATTTCTGATTGCTGTATAAATGTCATTGGTCCCAAAAATGTCCGACATGTCCGCTGCAATATCAAAGTCCCGATAAAAATCGCAGATCGCCTTCATTACTAGTAAAAAAAAAAAAAAAGAAATTGTAAAAAAAAAAACGCCAGAAACGAACTCTCATGGTTTGTAAACGCGGCAACCTTTGCTCAAAACAGTCAATAAACGCCGATTGCGATTTTTTTTTTTATATCATAAATATCAGGAAGAATATAAATCGGCCAAAACCGATGAATACATTTATGTATGTTAGCAAAAAGTAAGAAATATTTTTTTTGCTAAATTGGTGCTCTTTTTTTTTGTTTACGGCGGCGATCAGAAATGACGCAGAGAGGATCAAATACCACCAAAAGAAAGCTCTATTTTTGGGGAAAAAAGGATGCCAATTTCGATTGGGTGCAACGCCGCACGACCGCGCAATTGTCAGTTAAAGCGACGCAGCGCCGAATCACAAAAAGTGCTCTGGTCCTACAGGGGGAAATCCTTCCGTGGCTGAAGGGGTTAAAGATTCAGAACGTTTCTAATTTCCAAAGATCTGCTTCTTCAGTCCATTTATCCACAGGTGACTCAGAGTTATGAATTTCCACAAGCAAAGATATTTCTAAGGATGGAAGTGAAGGACATAACTTGATCTACGGTGTAATTTTATTTAATGACCGGTAATGTAAAAGTTGTAACTCCACCACACTCACCAATCTCCATGGATGGTCGTCCTCCATTTCTCCTCTTCTCTTTCTAGCTGCGACTTTTTCCTCTTCTACCTTTTATTCCTCTGCCACCCCCTTTGCTCTTTCTGAAGCAGTTGTTGAATCGCACGCAGCTCAGGAAATTGAATACGTGAGTTCTCTATGTAGACATTCAGTCTCCAGGCTCACGGGAAGACCTCACCTCCTACATCTCCACCTACCTCTCTGGTCTTCTTCCTTAGGTGGGCACTTAGGCTTTGCCTTCCACCCACACGTCTATCATTTCTTACTTTTTTTTTCCTTTCTCCCCCCCTCTCATTTCTTAAGTTCCATCCATTATTATGTCTGTCAAACTTTTCGTAGCTTTGCCCTTCGATTCCGTAAATCAGAAAATATTTTGAAATTAAAAGTTGCTTACAGCGCCTTTAAAAAAAGTATTCATACCCCTTGAGATTCCCCACATTTTGCCAAAAACGTGAATGTATTTTATTGGGATTTTATGTGATAGACGACACAAAGTGGCTCATAATTGTGAAGTGGAAGGAAAATGATAAATGAGTGTGGGAGGCATTTGTATGGCGCCCCCCGGAGGCAATACTTGGTAGAACCGCCTTTCCCTGCAATTACAGCTGCAAGTCTTTTTGGGGAAGTCTCTACCAGCTTTGCCCATCTAGAGAGGACATTTCTGCCCATTCTTCTGCAGAATACCCCAAGCTCTGTCAGATTGGATGGAGAGCGTCTGTGATCAGCAATTTTCAAGCTTTGCCACAGATTCTCAATGGGATTTAGGTCTGGACTGTGACTGGGCCATCCTAACACATGAATATGCTTTGATCTAAACCAATGGTTCTCAACTTCGGTCCTCAGGATCCACTAACAGGCCAGGTTTGCAGGATAACTGAAATACATCACAGGTGATATCATTTGCTGCTCAGTGATTGAAGCATTCTAGTCTGCATCTCCCCAAGGTAATACTTAAAATCTGGCCTGTTGGTGGGTTTTAAGCACAGGAGTTGAGAACCACTGATCTAAACCATTCCATTGTAGCTCTGGCTGTATGTTTAGGGTCGTTGTCCTGCTGGAAGGAGAAACCTCAGCGCCATTCAAGTTTTTTGCAGACTCTAACAGGTTTCCCTGTATTTGGCTCCATCCATCTTCCCATCAACTCTGACCAGCTTCCCTGTCCCTGGTGAATAAAAGCATCCCCACACCATGAAGCTGCCACCACCATGTTTCACAGTGGGGATGGTGTGTTCAGGGCGATGTGCAGTGTTAGTTTTCCTCCACACATAACGTTTTGCTTTTAGGCCAGAAAGTTGAATTTTGGTCTCCTCTGAGCAGAGCCCCTTCTTCCACATGTTTGCTGTGTCCCCCACATGGCTTCTCACAAACTACAAATGGGACTTCTTATGGATTTCTTTCACCAATGGCTTTCTTCTTGCCACTCCTCCATAAAGGGCAGATTTGTGGAGAGCACGACTAATAGTTGTCCTGTGGACAGATTCTCCCCCCTGAGCTGTGGATCTCTGTAGTTCCTCCAGAGTTACCATGGGCCTCTTGGCTGCTTCTCTGATGAATGCTCTCCTTGCCCAGCCGGTCAGTTTAGGTGGACGGCCATGTCTTGGTAGGTTTGCAGTTATGCCATCCTCTTTCCATTTTCCGATGATGGATTGAACAGAGCTCTGTGAGATGTTCAAAGCTTGGGAGATTTTATAACCTAACCCTGCTTTATACTTCTCCACAACTTTATCCCTGACCTGTGGTGTGTTCCTTGGCCTTCATGATGCTGTTTGTTCACTAAGGTTCTCTAACAAACCTCTGAGGGCTTCACAGAACAGCTGTATTTATACTGAGATTAAATGACACACATGGTGGATTCTATTTACTAATTAGGTTACTTCTGAAGGCAATTGGTTCCTCTAGATTTTAGTTAGGGGTATCAGAGTAAAGGGGGCGCCATACAAATGCCCCCCACACTTTTCACAGATTGATTTGTATCATTTATCATTTTCCTTCCACTTCACAATTATGAGACACTTTGTGTCGTCTATCACATAAAATCCCAATAAAATACATTTATGTTTTTGGTTGTCAAATGACAAAATGTTTTTTCAAGGCGCTGTATATATACCAGATTCGGAATGTTCTGAGGTGGTGGTCGCCTCAAGTCGCCTGACAAGTCGCCTCAGTGTGAACCGGCTCTTAACCTGCGTTCCTAATTCACAAATCACAGTCACCTGAACTTCCTCTTTATACACTCGTAACACGTCACCACGTTCGGCTTGGTCGTACGATCGCTTAGTGCATGTCAGTATGCGAGATGCATCAGCCAACATACGATTTTGGACGTCCGGTCGTACGACCGTCGCACCGTGTGTACGAGGCTTTAGTGTTAACTCCTTCCCTGCCAGTGACATTTATTTTTAGATCTGATCGCTGTATAAATGTCATTGGTCCCAAAAAAGTGTCAAAAATGTCCAACATGTCCGCTGCAATATCACAGTCCCGATAAAAATCGCAGATCGCCGCCATTACTAGTAAAAAAAGAAATTAACTAAAATTAAAAAACGCCATAAATCAATTCCCATAGTTTGTAGACGCGGTCATTTTTGCGCAAACCAATCAATATACGCCGATTGCAATTTTTTTCTTTTACCAAACATATGTAGAAGAATAAATATCGGCCAGAACTGATGAATAATTTTTTTTTTACATTTTTTTTGGGATATTTATTGTAGCAAAAATTTAAAAAAAAAAAAATGTCCTTTTTTCAAAATTGTCGCTCTTTTTTTGTTTATAGCGCAAAAAATAAAAACGGCAGAGGTGATCAAATACCACCAACAGAAAGCTCTATTTGTGGGGAAAAAGGGACGTCAACTTTGTTTGGGTGCAACGCCGCACGGCCGCGCAATTGTCAGTTAAAGCGACGCAGTGCCGAATCGCAAAAAGTGCTCTGGTCAGAAAGGGGGTAAATCCTTCTGGGGCTGAAGTGGTTAAATTAAGAACGTAAATTTCTATTTGCCCTCCAGCGTATGGGGTTATTTTTTTTTTTTTTTTTGCTCATCCTATTTGTGTTCCACCAAGAAAGTCAAAAAATTTACCAAAATTTCTTTAAAATAAATATTTTCTATGTTACCTGTGCCGGACGTTGTCTTCTTATATACAATCCACAGTGTCGTGTTGGAAAACCATCCATTCACGAATGTAAGTGGTCAGCAGGAAAGGAGACCTTTGCTCCAGGCCCACCATGGAGAAGAAGGTCCATGTGCAACATCTGATGCCCTTAGACAGCCATGAGGTTCAGTGGCTGATAGGAGCTCATTCTAGGTATAGACAGAGAAGCAGACTGGAAGCAATTATGTGGTTTCTGGTAATGTTATAGCTCTTAGGTGACTGAACGCCGGGTTTCACTTTTGGTTTCTGTGCAAAATTTTTCACAAACCTTTAAAGGGCCAGTGCATACCTTATACACAACATATCCAATAATTTAATACAGCCTTTCCCCAAACCTTTTCAACACCGAGGAACCCTTGAAATAATTCTCCGGTCTCGGGGAACCCCTGCTAAGAATTAAAAATCTACAACTCATGATACATTAGTGTGATGGTCAATGGGAAGAATGCTCCTTACACTTGTGGTCATTGGGAAGAATCAACCCCCTTACAGATAGCTAAAAAGATCAATGGTATTATTGGGAATTTATCTGAGAGGTAGAAATTGACCATTGCCCAAGGAACCCCTAACAACCTCTGGAGGAACCCTAGGATTCCACAGAGCCCTGGTTGAGAAACCCTGCATTAGTGTGATGGTCAATGGGAAGAATGTTCCTCACACTTGTGGTCATTGGGAAGAATTACCCCCTTACAGATTGCTAAAAAGATCAATGGTATCATTGGGAATTTATCTGAGAGGTAGAAATTGACCATTGCCCAAGGAACCCCTAACAACCTCTGGAGGAACCCTAGGATTCCACAGAGCCCTGGTTGAGAAACCCTGCATTAGTGTGATGGTCAATGGGAAGAATGCTCCTCACACTTGTGGTCATTGGGAAGAATTACCCCCCTTACAGATAGCTAAAAAGATCAATGGTGTCATTAGGAATTTATCTGAGAGGTAGAAATTGACCATTGCTCAAGGAACCCCTAGCAACCTTTGGAGGAACCCCTAGCAACCTTTGGAGGAACCCTAGGGATCCACGGAACCCTGGTTGAGAAACCCTGACTTGAGATGTGAAAGTTCCCTTTTGCACCTAATACCTCACCCAAAAAAAAAAAAATATGTCCTGACTATTTATTTCTGATATCATTATCATTTGACATTTATGAGATCTGTGTTGGTAATCTTCTTTAGCATTTTTGCATTTTGGTTGTTGGAAGTCCATTCTTAGTCATTACACTTTACATCTGCCGGTGATATGGGAGGTACCATTAGATACATTTTTTATAATCATTTTTCACAGGTAAAAATGTTGCACATCACCAAGGGGGCAAAAGAGGAAATTGCCACAGGCCCCCCTGACAGAAGGGCCCCCCCTCCCACTATACAAAAAGTATATATCAAACATTTAATAAATATACAGCGCTAAAAATCATAACGAATAAAGAATATCGTATAACAACCTTGATCATATAAGAAGAGTTGCTGCAACTAACTAGGATACCACCCATAAACAGAATTCAAAAACAAATGTAAATTGCGCAACTCCAAAAATTGCAATATATAAAGTGCTGCCATGTGCACTAAACAATGACTATAGCAGTATGCAAAACTGCGTACTTATATAGTCATTATTTATTGCACATGCCAGCACTTTATATATTGCGATTTTTGGAGTTGCACAATTTACATTTGTTTTTGAAAAATTATATAAAACAATAGAAAAAAAATGTATATATAAAATTATAAAAAAATAATAAAATATAAAATGTACACGTATAATTAAAAAAAAAAGTATTTTCTTATATTATCTTGGGAGGTAAAATTTTGCTGGTCATCTGTAAAACTCTGGACTGGAATCATTTTTCAAAAATGAATTTTGGCGGCTCAAGCAAACCATACATAGAGCACTATGACTGCATGTGTGTGGGCAGTAGGGTTGCCACATCATCCCTTTAATCCAGGACACACATTAATTACACAGGTTGTTCTGTGGCTGATTAAGGTGGTAATTAGAGTTGAGTGAACACCTGGATGTTTGGGTTCGGTGGGTTCGGCCGGACTTCGCAAAAAAGTTCGGGTTCGGTACCAAACTTGACCCGAACTTGCCCCCGGACCCCATTGAATTCAATGGGGACCCGAACTTTTCGGCACAAAAATGACTGTAAAAAAGTCCTGGAAAGTGCTAGAGGGCTGCAAAAGGATTTTAGAACAATAATCTGTCCCTTACAGCAACAACAGAAACCTCTCCCTATAGAACTAGGAGATGATTTTAGAACAATAATCTGTCCCTCTAAGCAGCAGTAGTAGTAATTTCTACCTAGTTTACAATTAGATTGTTCTGTAATGCAGGATGAGATGTTATTATATCTGCAACCTGTCCCTCACAGCGCCGGCAGCATCCTCTCCCTACACTATCCAGAGAGCATGTGACATGCAGCACTACGTGACTCCAGCCTCATATAGAGGCTGGGTCACATAATGCACTGGCCAATCACAGCCATGCCATTAGTAGGCATGGCTGTGATGGCTTCTAAGGGCAAACTAGTGAAACGCTTGTTGATTGGCTGCCCTGCAGCTGTTCAACAGGCGGGATCAAATACCCGAACCCAGAACCCGATCCCAATTTTTTTTCAAATGTCCGGGTTCAGGTCCGGGTCACGGACACCCCAAAGTTCGGGAAGGGCCCCGAACTTTACAGTTCGGGTTTGCTCAACTCTAGTGGTAATTAAACTCACTTGGTGTCTCATCTGCATTAAATCAGCCTCAGAACAACCTGTGTAATTCATATGTGTCCTGGATTAAAGGGATGGCGTGGCAACCCTAGTAGGCATGTGTGACCTCAGAATGACGTGGTGTCATGCATTCTATAAATGTGTGACCATCATTGAGAATGTAAACCAACTCTGTGTATAGAGGGCCCCCCAGACCTGAAGTGCCCTGGGCACCCAAAGGTCTAAATCTGGCTCGGCTCATCACACATGACTGGTGATGTAGTTACAGTACATAGTTATTCAGATGATGTCACATTTGTAGCACCCTCCCAGTTAGGTTGCTATCAAGTTAGGTAAATTTATGACTTCTGTAATCAGGGAAGCAGCTTGTGATTTGGGCTGCTCTGGGCTCTGCAGGCTGTGAGTTTGATTGCTTCTCCCTGTCTTTTGGAGGTTTCCAGAAAGTAGTGGGTGGGAGAGCCAAATGAGCAGCCTGAATATTTATGTGGCTACAGCCAATCCCTGGGGGAGAATGCTCAGATGGTAGCTAGGAGAGTGCATAGATAGTCTTGTGCTTGAAACAGCAGGGCTGAGAGGTTGAGAGTCAGAAAGGCTACTGCCCTTCTAGGCAGCTCAGCTGAAGGTTCTACTTGTGTTCATTGAGGTCACAGCTGGGGAGCCTATCCTGCTGCAAATTCTTTGAAGCTAAAAAGAAGGGCTTCACTGAGGATCCGTTCTGGAAGATTCACTGAGGAAATTGTCCGCCTGAGTCTAGAGGTACCCGGGGACACTGTTAGTACATACCTGAGTGAAGGATCCTAGTGACCATTGCTGCTGTTAACACCTGCTGCACTAATACTAAGGCTTGCCTGGCCTAGAACATTAGTTATGTCCAGTGCTGTCCATTCTCTGTCCCATTGCTGATAGAGCTGCACAGAGAAGAGTGTCCTCCCATTACTGTTCAGTGTCCTGATCTGGTTCATCGATGGCCAACAAGATAATACAGTCAATGGATCTTCCATAACATAATACAGACAGTACATGGCCAACAAGATAATGCAGTCGATGGATCTTCCATAACCTAGTACAGTCCATGGATGGCCAATAAGATAATATAGTCAATGGATCTTCCATAACATAATACAGCCCATGGATGGACCATAAGGTAGTACAGACCATGGGTGGACCACAGGACAATACAGTCCATGAATCTTCCACAGCCTAATACAGTCCATGGATGGCCAACAAGATAATAAAGTCAATGGATCTTCCATAGCATAATACAGTCCAATGGATGGACATCAAGATATTACAGTCAATGGATCTTCCATAACATAATACGGTCCATGGATGGCCAACAAGATAATAAAGATAATAGAAAGATAAGATAATAGATAAAAATAATAAAGGCAATGGATCTCCATAACATAATACCGTCAATGGATGGACCATAAGGTAGTTCAGACTATGGATGGCCAACAAGATAATAATACTGAACTCATAATATTTCCTCCCCCACATTCCAGTTCCCCCGACTTCTCTGTCAAGAGCAATGGCACAACCATCCACCCATCCCCACATGTCAGGGTGCTTGGTGTTATCCTGGACTCTGAACTCTCCTTTTGGCCCTACATCCAATCACTTTCTAAGGCTTGCCGCCTCAATCTCCGCAACATCTCTAAAATACGTCCCTTCCTAACCAATGAAACCACAAAGCTCCTGATTCACTCCCTGGTCATCTCTCGCCTCGACTACTGCAACTCCCTCCTCACTGGTCTACCTTTAAATAGACTCCTCCCCCCTCCAGTCCATCATGAATGCCGTTGCCAGACTCATCCACCTTACAAACCGTTCAACGTCTGCCACCCCCCTCTGCCAATCCCTCCTTTGGCTGCCACTCGCCCAATGAATTAAATTTAAAATACTAACAATCAGCTACAAAGCCATCCACAACTCTGCTCCCAGCTACATCACCAACCTGGTCTCAAAATACCAACCTAACCATCCTCTTCGCTCCTCCCAAGACCTCCTGCTCTCCAGCTCCCTCATCACCTCCTCTCATACTCGCCTCCAAGACTTCTCCCGAGCCTCTCCCATCCTCTGGAATTCCCTACCCCAATCGGTCAGAATGTCCCCAAATCTATCCACCTTCAAGCGATCCCTGAAAACTTTTCTCTTCTGGGAAGCCTATCCTGCCACCACCTAATAACTACACTCCTTTTTTCTCAATCAGTTCATCCCCTGCAGTTTACTGCCCTTTTGTATCATTTAACCCTCCCTCTTAGATTGTAAGCTCTAACGAGCAGGGTCCTCTGATTCCTCCTGTATTGAATTGTATTGTAATTGTACTGTCTGCCCTAATATTGTAAAGTGCTGCGCAAACTGTCGGCGCTATATAAATCCTATATAATAATAATAATAATAATAAAGATAATAGATAGATAAAAATAGATAAAGATAATAAAGTCAATGGATCTCCATAACATAATACCATCAATGGATGGACCATAAGATAGTACAGACCATGGATGGCCAACAAGATAATACAGTCAATGGATCTTCCATAACATAATACAGCCTATGGATGGACCATAAGATAGTACAGACCATGGATGGACCATAAGATAGTACAGACCATGGATGGACCACAAGATAATACAGTCCATTGATGTTCCATATCATAATGTAGTCCCTGGTTAGGCAAGAAAATACTTTTCATGGATGGACCACAAGAGAACACTGACCATAGGTGGACCACCATGAATAGAATCATGAATAGACCACAAGATATTACACAGGTTCCTGACATTAGTCACGTTAAGGCTTCTGGGGAAATGAAAATAGTTTGTTCTTCGTAAACAAGCAGGAACATTGTTAGAATCGCATTGTGGTTGATGTGTGATTTGCCACTTCCTGACATACGTCGTGTGTTAAGGTATTTACGTAACTGCTGGAAAATGTCAGCGAGTCAGAAATGCACAGTAATTGAACGGTGCCGGGCATTAGACCCCAACCACAGCAACTGAAACATAGCTAATGATGAGAGTCCTCACAAGGTCCTTCACACAATAGAGGAGGAACTAGGTGGAGGTAAACCACGTCCTCGGCTCAGCTTTAATGCTACTTATGATGGTGTTGATGATAAGTAAGGTTAATCAAATCAAATATTTCAGCTTTGATACGGAGATGAAAATCCCTGATTGGTGGAGAATCACACAATTTAGAAATCTGGGCAATACTGTCCAAAGAATTGTAGGATTCTCTGCAGACCAGATGAATTGGCTTGCAGAAATGCAGGAGCACAATGTCTGCAATTCTCTTGGATCTCAATCAAATTTGCTCATCATTCATGATAATGCTGATGCACCCTGACCAGCACAGACTGGAGCTCTATACAATACGAATTTCTTCTGTAAGCTGTACTCCCATCAACAGCTGGAGAGTCCACAGAGTCAAGGGTGCTCAAGGCACGTGTGACCACTTCCTGCCCTTGCTGGACCTTCCTGAAGAAGCTTCTAGACCCCTTTCACACTTGGGCATGTAGTAGGCACTTTAGCGTGGCTAAGCGCCTGAAAACCGCCTCTCCATTCATTCCAGTGTGTCTCTTCACACTGGGGCGGTGCGCTTGTGGGACGTTCCAAAGAGTCCTGCAAGCAGCATCTTTGGGGCGGGTTGGGAGCGCTGTATACAGCGCTTCCAAACCACCCCTGCCCATTGGAATGAATGGGCAGCGCTTTCGAAACGCCTTAAAAAGCACTTTGAAAGCGCCGCAACACAGGTGTTTTTAACCCATTTTTAAGGGTTAAAAGCTCCCCGCTAGCGGCCAAAAAGCGGCACCAAATCGGCGCTTAAACAGCGGTAAGGTGCCGCTAAAACGAGCGGCGCTTTACCGTAGACATGTGCAATTTGTTTCGTTCCAAATTTGTTTTTTAACAAATTTTTCGCAATTCAGACGAATCTGAATTTCGAATTTCCGAATTTTTCAGAACTTTTGTTTCTTAGAATTCGAAGATTCGGTAATCCAAAAATCGGGAGATTCATCGGAAAAGCCGAAAATCCGAAATTTGAAAATCCGCTAATTTTAAAATCAGTAATAATAACTAATAAAAACTTAACTAGTTTACTGACTATTAAATTATAGGTATTGGAATTTCCTTGAAAACATGGCTGTTAGTGATAAATATCATATTTAAGTTCACTAGCAGCCAAATTTGAAAGGAAATTACAATACCTATCATTTAATAGTTATTTATTAGTTAGTTATTATTTCAAATTTTCTTTCTTATTTTCAAATTTCCGAATTTTGAATTTTCCAACTTTTTGGATTTTTTACTTCCAAATTTCCAACTTTACGAATCTCTGCATTTTCGAATTCTGAATTATTGAATGCGGGAATTTCCGAATTACCGATTTCCGAAATTTCCAATTTCCGAATTCTTAGGACTCCTGAATTTCCGAAAAAATAAAAAAACGAACGGAACGAAAACGAATACGAACTAAAATTTTGGCCATGCCCATGTCTACTTTACCGCTAACGGCTGGCGCTTTCAGTGTGAAAACAGCCTTAAAGTGTATTTATAACACTTAACTTCTCTTATTTATTCCCTTTTGGTCTGTTAAATATTTCATTAACCCCTTGAATAACGGACATTTTCACCCCCTTCCTGCCCAGGCTTTCAGCGCTGTCACACTTTGAATTTGACATTTGCACGGTCATGCGACGCTGTACCCGAACTAAATTTTTATAATTTTTTTTCACACAAATAGAGATTTCTTTTGGTGGTATTTAACCACATCAGTACCTGGCACGAAAACCCCCTTCCTGTCCATGCCATTTTTCAGCTTTCAGCGCTATCACACTTTGAATGACAATTACTCAGTCATGCAACACGGTACCCATATGAAATTTGCGTCCTTTTTTTCACACAAATAGAGCTTTTT
>BLSH010219342.1:464313-474550 GCA_018402905.1 Glandirana rugosa | reverse complement strand
GCTGACCAAGGCTCCCTCAGAGCAACCTGCAGATTTATACTTCCCTCCCACTGCGCAGTACAAATGCCGTGCTGTTCAGCAAATTATGTGCCAGCATGCAGCCCCACCTCTTGTCAGAACCAGGGGAGCCCCCTCAGTCCTGTTTGTTTTTCAGCTTATCAAGTGCGAGTGCACGCCCCCACTTCTTGCCAAAGCTGGCCCCGCTCATCCAATTTAGTTGTTTATCAGGTACAGGAGCGTGACCCTGCCTCTCGTAGGCCTGGCCTGACCCCCCAATCCTGTTTATCACAAGAGCTGATCCCGCCCCTTCCGTCCCATCTCCCACCCATGGTGGAAAATTCAATAAAACTACTGCACTACTTTTGTGATAGATTCATGAAGCATCTGTGACCCTTTTTGTTCTGATAGTGACTCGTGCAGCAAATTCAGTCTACTGTGAAATGCTCCACTTTTACATAGTTATGCAAGAAATTCGCCTAATTAAAATTAAAATACAGACAGTTTGCATCATATTAAAATTGGAGCTAAATTAAACTAACTCCATACACTTAACTTACCTGTGCTCCTTCATAGTGCTGGATAGAGATGAGCTTGGGCATCCTCTGATCCCATCTCTAGCCAAACTCTTTCTTTTTTTTTCCTTCCAGTGAGCTGCGTGCTGGGTCATTCTCATAGCAAAGAGGTGGGTTGCAGGTCAGCTATGACCCGTCTTGCCACTCATTAGAGTACTAAGGATCAAGTTCTAATTTTGGCTAGAAATGACTTCAGAGGATGCCATGCCCAATTGATTACCTGGGAGGGAGTGAATTTACTCACTAGATTATTGTCAGTGCTTGGGCTAAGCCTAGGTTCTGCTGTAGGGGAGCAGGCCATTCTCACCTCCATACCAGTAACTGCTGTATATTCTTACTAGCTGTGAGGGAGGAGAGGGGAGCTCAGATAAGATGAGTATATGGTGGTTAGGGGATGCCCTTGAAAGAACACGGTCTTTCCAAAAATAGTCCTTTCCAAAAATATATATGTGTCTAGTAATCAAGCATAATGTGAAATCTAGTGTAACTGTTGGCAGGCATAATGGACTATGCAGAACCCATACATATAGAATAAGAACACAATATCCATAAATCAAATGCAAACACTCCCCTAAAAAGTAGATCTGGAAATGTCCTACCGTTCGTAGAGGATCACCTTCTTCCTTGCTTAAGCAGAGAAGATTCATCAAGCTCTTCTGAAGGAACATCCCTCCTTCTCCTCCAGGCACTGATGAAGGAAGGTTATTTTTGGGTCCCTGGAATGTGTTGGCCTCACCACTGAATGTCTTTGTATTACTGGTTTGAAGTTGTATACAGAGAGGATGTGCAGGGCTTCATCTCTGATTCTCCACACATAGCTCACCCAAAGTGTGACACTGCTCTGGTTGGCCAGGTGCTGACCGAGGCTCCCTCAGTGCAACATGCAGATTAATACTTCCCTCCCACTGCAAAGTACCAATGCAGTGCTGCTCAGCAAATCAGGTGCCAGCATGCAGCGCCACCTCTAGTCAGAGCCAGACGAACCCCCCTCAGTCCTGTTTTTTTATCAGCATATCAGGTGCAAGCCACGCCCCCACTTCTAGCCAAAGCTGGCCCCACCCATGCAATTTAGTCGATTATCAGGTACGTGAATGTGATCCTGCTTCTCGTAGACCTGGCCCGACCCCCCCAATCCTTTTCATCACAAGAGCTGACCGCGCCCCTTCCATCCCATCTCCCACCCTTGGCTGTAGAATATATATAGATAGTGGGGAGAATTCAATAAAACTGCTGCACTACTTTTGTGATAGAATCATGAACCATTTGTTACCCTTTCGGTTCTGACAGTGACTCGTGCAGCAAATGCAGGTCGTTGTAAAGTGCTCCACTTTTACATTGTTATGCAAGAAATACACCAAATTCAAATGAAAATACAGACGGTTTGTATCATATTAAAATTGCAGGTAATTTACACTAACTCCATACACTTACCTTACCTGTGCTCCCTCATAGTGCTGGATAGAGATTAGCACGATTAGAGATAGGTCGTGATACTCCCTCGTGTCCATTCCATTCACATACCTCAATCACATTTAATGGACGGATCATTCCCATAGCAAAGAGACGGGCTGCAGGTCAACAATGACCCGTCTCGCCACTCATTAGAGTACTAAGGATGAAGTTCTAATTTTGGCTAGAGATGACTTCAGAGGATGCCGTGCTAAACTGATTAGCTGGGAAGGAGTGAATTTACTCCCTAGATTATGTGTCGGTGCATGGGCTAAGCCTAGGTTCTCTTGCAAGGGAGCAGGTCATTCTCTCCTCCATATGAGTAAGTGCTGTGTATACTTACCAGCTATGAGGGAGGATCAAGGAGCTGCAGGGGAGCTCAGATAACCTGAGTATATGGTGGTCCGGCGATGCCCTTGAAAGGAGACTGTCATTTGTCCCTGTATGAACAAGCTGACAGCGTCCTTTTCAAAAATATATACAGTATGTGTCTAGTAATCAAGCATAACATGAAATCTAGTGTAACTGTTGGCAGACATAATTGATTATGCAGAGTCCATACATATAGAATAAGAACACAACATCCATAAATCAAACACTCCCCTAAAAAGTAGATCTGGAAATGTCCTACCATTCGTAGAGGATCAGCTTCTTCCTTGCTTAAGCATAGAATATTCGTCCCGCTCTTCTGAGGGAACATCCCACCTTCTCCTCCAGGCTCTGATGAAGAAAGGTTATTTTTGGGTCCTTGGAATGTGTTGGCCTCACCTCTGAATATCTTTGTATTACTGGTTTGACGTTGTATACAGAGAGGATGTGCAGAGCTTCATCTCTGATTCTCCACACGTAGCTCACCAAAGTGTGACACTGCTCTGGTTGGCCAGGTGCTGACCGAGACTCCCTCAGTGCAACATGGAGATTAATACTTCCCTCCCACTGCGAAGTGCCAATGCCGTGCTGCTCAGCAAATCATGTGCCAGCATGCAGCCCAACCTCTTGTCAGAGCCAGACTTCCCTAAAAAGTAGATCTGGAAAGGTCCTACAATTCGTAGAGGATCACCTTCTTCCTTGGTTATACTGAGATGATTCAACCAGCTCTTCTGAGGGAACATCCCACCTTCTCCTCCAGGCTCTGATGAAGGAAGGTTATTTTTGGGACCCTGGAATGTGTTGGCCTCACCTCTGAATGTCTTTGTGAGTATAACTGGTTTGAAGTTGTATACAGAGAAGGTACAAGTCTTCTCTCACATTCTCCACACATAGCTCACCCAAAGTGCGACACTTCTCTGGTTGGCCAGGTGCTGACCAAGGCTCCCTCAGAGCAACCTGCAGATTTATACTTCCCTCCCACTGCGCAGTACAAATGCCGTGCTGTTCAGCAAATTATGTGCCAGCATGCAGCCCCACCTCTTGTCAGAACCAGGGGAGCCCCCTCAGTCCTGTTTGTTTTTCAGCTTATCAAGTGCGAGTGCACGCCCCCACTTCTTGCCAAAGCTGGCCCCGCTCATCCAATTTAGTTGTTTATCAGGTACAGGAGCGTGACCCTGCCTCTCGTAGACCTGGCCTGACCCCCAAATCCTGTTTATCACAAGAGCTGATCCCGCCCCTTCTGTCCCATCTCCCACCCATGGTGGAAAATTCAATAAAACCACTGCACTACTTTTGTGATAGATTCATGAAGCATCTGTGACCCTTTTTGTTCTGATAGTGACTCGTGCAGCAAATTCAGTCTACTGTGAAATGCTCCACTTTTACATAGTTATGCAAGAAATTCGCCTAATTAAAATTAAAATACAGACAGTTTGCATCATATTAAAATTGGAGCTAAATTAAACTAACTCCATACACTTACCTTACCTGTGCTCCTTCATAGTGCTGGATAGAGATGAGCTTGGGCATCCTCTGATCCCATCTCTAGCCAAACTCTTTCTTTTTTTTTTCCCTCCAGTGAGCTGCGTGCTGGCTCATTCTCATAGCAAAGAGGTGGGTTGCAGGTCAGCTATGACCCGTCTTGCCACTCATTAGAGTACTGAGGATCAAGTTCTAATTTTGGCTAGAAATGACTTCAGAGGAAGCCACGCTTGATTGGTTACCTGGGAAGGAGTGAATTTACTCCCTAGATTATGTGTCGGTGCTTGGGCTAAGCCTAGGTTCTGTTGCAGGGGAGCAGGCCATTCTCTCCTCCATACCAGTAAGTGCTGTGTATTCTTACTAGCTGCGAGAGAGGATCAAGGAACTGCAAGGGAGCGCAGATAAGGTGAGTATATGGTGGTCTGGAGATGTCATTTGTTGTCCAAGCATGGACAAGCTGATAGCATCCTTTCCTATATTATATATATATATATATATATATATATATATATATATATATATATAGCAATCAAGCATAACGTGAATGCTAGTGTAACTCTTGGCAGACATAGTTGACTATGCAGAGTCCATACATATAGAATAAGAGAATAAGAGCACAACCCCCATACAAAAAATGCAAACACTCCCCCAAAAAGTAGATCTGAAAAGGTCCTACCATTTGTAGAGGATCACCTTCTTCCTTGCTTAACCACTTCCATAACGTGCAAATTACAGCTCTCCTCTCCTAGATGTTAAAATCATCATTTTTTTTTGTTAGAAAATTAGTCAGAACCCCCAAACATTATATATATAGATATATATTTTTTTAGCAGAGACCCTAGGGAATAAAATGGCAGTCATTCCAACTTTTTATGTTTTTTTCAAACGCAATTTTTGGGGGAAAAACACTTTCATGAATAAAAAAAAAAAAAGAGTAAAGTTAGCCCATTTTTTTTGTATAATGTGACAGATGATGTTATGCCGAGTAAATAGATACCTCACATGTCACACTTTAAAATTTCACACCCTCGTGGTATGGTGCCAAACTTTGGTACTTAAAAAGCTCCATAGGCAACATTTTTACATTTTTTACAGGTTACCGGTCTAGAGTTGCAGAGGTCTTGCGCTAGAATTATTGCTCTTGCTCTAGCATTCGCGGTGATATCTCACATATGGTTTGAATGTTGTTTATATATGTGGATGCAACTTACGTATGCTTTTGCTTCTGCGTGCGAACATGCGGGGACGGGGACACTTTAATTTTTTTTTTTACACTTTCCCTTTAAAAAAATGTTTCACTTTTTTCCTATTACAAGGAATCTAAACATCCCTTGTAATAGGAATAGTGCGTGACGGGTCCTCTTTATGAAGAGATGTGGGGTCTATAAGACCCCACATCTCTCCTCCAGGCTGGAAAGCCTGAGATAAAAAAAAAAGAACAATCCCAGGCTTTCCAGCTGAGTCCCCGTCATTGTCTCCTTTTACCGGGCCGGAAGTGATGTTATAACGTAGCGCCCAGGCATCTGAGAGTCATAGAGATTGCCGGGGATGATCTGTCCCTCAGATTTCTCTATGACTATCTTCCAGCCTGGTGGACTCCTTTCCTGGCTCGCTGATCGCAGGGACGAGCCAGGAGAAGCACTGGAGGGCGGCAGGAGGGGGGTCTTCTCCCGCCGCCTGTAAGAACAAGCATGTGTAAATATTCACCAGCACACCAAGGCACACATGTCTGACACTTCCAGTATCCAGCTGGTGATCGCTGCAGCACCCACTTCTACACGAGCCTTACTTTACCAGAAAGGTGTGCAAAAGGAATATTGACAATACTGTAAGAACAATCAGGCGGCTGAACAGCTGCTATGATTGCTCTTATAGTGAAGGGAATCACCGACTAAAAAAACTATATCTGAATGATGCCTGCAGCTGCAGGCATCATTCAGATATCACCACTGAAAGCTGAGGACATCATTTGACGGCCTGCCGTATGGAAGTGGTTAAGCTGAGAAGATTCATCCAGCTCTTCTGAGTGAACATCCCACCTTCTCCTCCAGGCTCTGATGAAGGTAGGTTATTTTTCGGTCCCTGGAATGTGTTGGCCTCACTTCTGAATGTGTTTGCAAGTATAACTGGTTTGAAGTTGTATACAAAGAGGTTGCAGGGCTTCATCTTTTAGATTCTCCGCACATACATAGCTCACCCAAAGTGTGACACTTCCTTTGGATGGCCAGGTGCTGACCGAAGCTCCCTCAGTGCAACATACAGATTCAGACTTCCCTCCCACTGTGAAGTACCAATGCCATGCTGCTCAGCAAATCAGGTGCCAGCATGCAGCCCCACCTCGTGTCAAAGCCAGACAAGCCCCCCTAAGTCTTGTTTGTTTATCAGCTTATCAGGTGCGAGTGTGCGGCCCCACTTCTAGCCAAAGCTGGCCTCGCTAATGCAATTTAGTTGTTTATCAGGTACAGGAGTGTGATCCTGCCTCTCGTAGACCTGGCCCGGCCCCCCCAATCCCGTTTATCACAAGAGCTGACCCCACCCCTTCCATCCCATCTCCCACCTGTGGCTGTAGAATATATAAAGACAAAGTCTTCAGACACATCCAAGTGGGGTGCTGCATGTTCTAGTATCTTTGGTGTGGTCATTCTTAGGCCAGCTTGGCTGAGATTCTGATGAATCCCCAGGGACTATTCCAATGCCCACACTGGCCATAGTAGCAAATAGATTTTACAGGGCTGGTTTGCTTGTCCCAGCACCCAAACCTCCTCTTTTCACAGCACGGGCTTGGTACCGGCCATGGCAGAGGTAAAAAAATATTGAAAACTTTTCCCAAATTCCTCACCGTAATGGCTTGAAATGTAGTGGCAACAAAACAAGATCCAAGGTCCCATTGTAGGAGAAATGTAGAGTAATCAAGGCTCCACAAAGTTTTCAGACACATCCAAGTGGGGTGCTGCATGTTCTAGTATCCTTGGTGTGGTCATTCTTAGGCCAGCTTGGCTGAGAATCTGATGAATCCCCAGGGGCTATTCCAATGCCCACCCTGACCATAGTAGCAAATAGATTTTACAGGGCCGGTTTGCTTGTCCCAGCACTCAACCCTCCTCTTTTCACAGCATGAGCAGAGGACCTGCCCTGGTAGAGTTAAAAAAAATATTGAAAAGTTTTCCAAAATTTCTCACCGTAATGGCTTTAAATATAGTAGCAACAAAACAAGATCCAAGGTCCCATTGTAGGAGAGACATAGAGTACTCAAGGCTCCACAAAGTCTTCAGACACATCCAAGTGGGGTGGTGCATGTGGTAATATGTTTGGTGTGGTCATTCTTAGGCCAGCTTGGCTGAGATCCAGATGAATCAGAATTAGAATTATAAATTTGAATAATAAAGAACAAGTTTGGAGTTTGGCTAGAGATGAGTTCAGAAGATGCCGTGCTCAACTGATTACTTGGGAAGGAGTGAATTTACTGCCTGGATTGTGTGTCAGTGCTTGGGCTAAGCCTAGGTTCTGTTGCAGAGAAGCAGGCCATTCTCCCCTCCATACCATTAAGTGCTGTGTTTTCTTACCAGTTGTGAGGGAGGATCAAGGAGCTGCAGGGGAGCGCAGATAAGATGAGTATATGGTGGTCAGGGGATGCCCTTGAAAGAACACTGTCTTTTGTCCCTGCATGGACAAGCTGACAGTGTCCTTTCCAAAAATATATATGTATAAATCAGGAAATTATCTGCGCTTGTAATAGAACCGATGATAAGCTATAAAAATGATAGACAATAATATCCAGCAGCCTGCTACTGAGGTGTAGATAGATACCCCAACAACAACTAACACAATAAGGGTAGCGGCGCTTTAGCACATGATACATAAGCTGATAGATTTAAAATTGACTTCATAAAAAAATCAACATATATAAAAATTGTTAATCAGTCCAAAATAGCAGACATGCTTATATGAATGTATCAGGGAGAGACAGTCCAATAATGAATTTGAGAGCCCATCTAAAAGCAATAACTTGAAAAGATGTCTTAATCCAAGTAGTACAGGCACCCAGTGAGGAAGATGAATAAAACAATCCAAGCAGAGTGTCCACCACCACTTAAGCCTAACTGCTTACCAAAACAAGTTGGCTTCCAAACGAATGGAAAAGCCAATAAACATTTGCAGGGACGTTACACTCCCTTGGAAGCCTCAGCTGCAGCACATGTAAACTCTTCAACACCCTGGAGTGATCTCTCCACCGCTCATGCAGAGATATAAGAGATGCAAACAACCATAGCGTAATACTGTATAGGTTTATTAAAAGGTAATCATAGGTAAAATATTTTGCACTCACATTGTCCAAAAACGATACAGATGTAAATCAAACAACCCGGATGTATGGCTGCGGTAGGAACGCAGGAATGCACTTCAAAGGTCTCGCGCCGACCGGTTTCGTCATATAATTGACATTGTTTCACCCAGATAATGTCAATTATATGACAAAACCGTTCAGCGCGAGACCTTTGAAGTGCGTTCCTACGGCAGCCATACATTTCCACCCAGGTTGTTTGATTTACATCTGTATCGTTTTTGGACAATGTGAGTGCAATATATTTTACTTATGATTACCTTTTAATAAACCTATACAGTATTACGCTATGGTTGTTTGCATCTCTTATATCTCTGCATGAGCGGTGGAGAGATCACTCCAGTGTGTTGAAGAGTTTACATGTGCTGCAGCTGAGGCTTCCAAGGGAGTGTAACGTCCCTGCAAACGTTTATTGGCTTTTCCATTAGTTTGGAAGCCAACTCGTTTTGGTAAGCAATTTGGCTTAAGTGGTGGTGGACACTCTGCTTGGATTGTTTGATTCATCTTCCTCACTGGGTGCCTGAAACTACTTGGATTAAGACATCTTTTCAAGTTATTGCTTTTAGATGTGCTCTCAAATTCATTATTGGACTGTCTCTCCCTGATACATTCATATAAGCATGTCTGCTATTTTGGACTGATTAACCATTTTTATATATGTTGATTTTTTTATGAAGTCAATTTTAAATCTATCAGCTTATGTATCATGTGCTAAAGCGCCGCTACCCTTATTGTGTTAAAAATATATATGTGTCTAGTACTCAAGCATAATGTGACATCTAGTGTAACTGTTGGCAGGTATAATGGACTATGCAGAGTCCATACATATAGAATAAGAACACAACATCCATACAACATTTGCAAACACTCTCATTAAAAGTAGATCTGGAAAGGTCCTACCATTCGTAGAGGATCACCTTCTTCCTTGCTTATGCTGAGATGATTCATCCAGCTCTTCTGAGGGAACATTCCACCTTCTCCTCCAAGCTCTGATGAAGAAAGGTTATTTTTGGGTCCCTGGAATGTGTTGGCCTCAGCTCTGAATGTCTTTGTGAGTATAACTGGTTTGAAGTTGCATACAGAGAAGGTACAAGGCTTCTTCTCTCAGATTCTCCGCACATAGCTCATCCAAAGTGTTACACTTCTCTGGTTGGCCAGGTGCTGACCAAGGCTCCCTCAGTGCAACATGGAGATTTATACTTCCCTCCCACTGCGCAGTACCAATGCCGTGCTGTTCAGCAAATTATGTGCCAGCATGTAGCCCCACCTCTTGTCAGAGCCAGACGAACCACCGTCAGTCCTGTTTGTTTATCAGCTTATCAGGTGCAAGTGTACGCCCCCACTTCTAGCCAAAGCTGGCCCCGCTCATCCAATTTAGTTGTTTTTCAGGTACAGGAGCGTGATTCTGCCTCTTGTAGACCTGGCCCGACCCCCCAATCCTGTTTATCACAAGAGCTGACCCCACCCCTTCTGTCCCATCTCCCACCTGTGGCTGTAGAATATATAAAAAATAGTAGGGAGAATTCAATAAAACTGTTGCACCATTTTTGTGATAGATTCGTGAACCATGTGTGACCCTTTTGGTTCTGACAGTGACTTGTGCAGGAAATGCAGGTTGTTGTGAAATGCTCCACTTTTACATTGTTACACAAGAAATACACCAAATTCAAATTAAAATACAGACAGTTTGTATCATATTAAAATTGGAGCTAATTTACACTAACTCCATATACTTACCTTACCTGTGCTCCCTCACACTGCTGGATAGAGATAAGCTTGGGAATCCTCTGAACCCATCTCTAGCCAAACTCATTCTCGCCTTTTTTTTCCCTCCAGTGAACTGCATGTTGGGTCATTCTCATAGCAAAGAGGTGGGCTGCAGGTCAGCAATGACCCGTCTCACCACTCATTGGAGTAATACAGAGCAAGTTCGGAGTTTGGCTAGAGATGACAGTAGAGATCGGTTTGAGGCTTGAACGAGACATAATGAGGTTACTCACCACTCTGCCCAGTAACGACTGGA
>BLSH010219342.1:445782-456267 GCA_018402905.1 Glandirana rugosa | reverse complement strand
CTTCCCTTCTCACCATTCCCTGTCACCTTCCCTTCTCACCATTCCATGTCACCTTCCCTTCTCACCATTCCATGTCACCTTCCCTTCTCACCATTCCATGTCACCTTCCCTTCTCACCATTCCATGTCACCTTCCCTTCTCACCATTCCATGTCAACTTTCCTTCTCTCCATTCCATGTCAACTTCCCTTCTCCCCATTCCATGTCAACTTCCCTTCTCACCATTCCTTGTCACCTTCCCATCTCACCATTCCATGTCACCTTCCCATCTCACCATTCCATGTCACCTTCCCATCTCACCATTCCATGTCACCTTCCCGTCTCACCGTTCCATGTCACCTTCCCTTCTCACCATTCTATGTCACCGTCCCTTCTCACCATTCCATGTCACCTTCCCTTCTCACTATTCCATGTCACCTTCCCTTCTCACCATTCCATGCCACCTTCCCTTCTCCCCATTTCATGTTACCTTCCCTTCTCACCATTCCATGTCACCTTCCCTTCTCCCCATTCCATGTCACCTTCCCTTCTCACCATTCCATGTCACCTTTCCTTCTCCCCATTCCACGTCACCTTCCCTTCTCACCATTCCATGTCACCTTCCCTTCTCACCATTCCATGTCACCTTCCCTTCTCACCTTTCCATGTCGCCTTCCCTTATCCCCATTCCATGTCACCTTCCCTTCTCCCCATTCCATGTCATATCTCTCACCAGAGCTGAACCCACCCCTTCAATCCAGTTTATTTAGTGCATGGTAGCCAATCAGCTTCTAACTTCAGCATATTAAATTAGGCTTTGACAATAAAATCTGGAAGCTGATTGGTTTCCTGTGCAGACCTGCAACAGATTTTGCATGCTCAAATTTTAGTAAATAACCCCCAATGACATGGGCTCCCCAGAGCAGGCCACGCCTCCGCTATCATTTTATTAGGTGTGAGTGCATGGCCTGTCTTATCCCAGAGCCAGCCCTGTCCCCGCAGTTGTATTGTTTGCCTTTGGATTTTGAATATATACTGTATAGCGTGGTATGTAATCGCTGTCTGACATAAAATAACACAATGACATGACCGTTTCTTACATGCTCTCTGGTTTTCTATGATTCTATAATTAAAATTAAATATATGTAATATATATACTGTATATATCTATATATATATATGTATATATATATATATATATATATATATATATATATATATATATATATATATATATATACACACACAGGCGGTCCCCGGGTTATAAACAAGGTAGGTTCTATAGGTTTGTTCATAAGTCCAATTTGTGTGTAAGTTGGAACAGGCAAATTTTTTAAGTGTAGCTCCAGCCAAAAAAAATATATTTTTAAGCTGTTTGGATAGCATAAGGAAGTGGTAACACCCCTGTAATGTTTGTTTTGCTGTCTATGTTTCTGTTCAGAAGATTTTACCTCACTTCCTGTCCCAATGAGAATTGGATTTTGAAAAATTTGGGTTGTTGTGGAAACAAGCCTTGGTGATAAAGCTTCAGGGGAGATACCTTTTTCCCATAAGAACTCTTACAGGAGTGAATTTCTCTTCCTAGGGGGAGATTTCCTTTCACTTCCTGTTGTCTCCCTCCGTTTATAAGTAGGAGTCGTTTGTAAGTCGGATGTTTGTAACTAGGGGACCGCCTGTATACAGTATCTCACAAAAGTGAGTACACCCCTCACATTTCTGTAAATATTTTATTCTATCTTTTCATGTGACAGCACTGAAAAAATGACACTTTGCTACAAGGTACAGTAGTGAGTGTACAGCTTATATAACAGTGTAAATGTGCTGTCCCCTCAAAATAAGTCAACACGCAGCCATTAATTTCTAAACCGCTGGCAACAAAAGTGAGTACATCCCTAAGTGAAAATGTCCAAATTGGGCCCAATTAGCCATTTTCCCTCCCCAGTGTCAAGTGACTCATTAGTATTACAAGGTCTTAGGTGTGAATGGGTAGCAGGTCTGTTAAATTTTGTGTTATCGCTCTTACTCTCTCATACCGGTCGCATGGCACCTCATGGCAAAGAACTCTCTGAGGATCTGAAAAAAAGAATTGTTGCTCTACATAAAAATGGTCTAGGCTGTAAGAAGATTGACAAGACCCTGAAACTGAGCTGCAGCATGGTGGCCAAGACCATACAGCGGTTTAACAGGACAGGTTCCACTCAGAACAGGCTTCACCATGGTCAACCAAAGAAGTTGAGTGCATGTGATCAGCGTCATATCCAGAGGTTGTCTTTGGGAAATAAACGTATGAGTACTGCCAGCATTACTGCAGAGGTTGAAGGGGTGCGGGGGTCAGCCTGTCAGTGCTCAAACCATACGCCGCTAGGGTTGCCACATCACCCCTTTAATCCAGGACACATATGAATTACACAGGTTCTGAGGCGGATTTAATGCAGATAAGGCACCAAGTGAGTTTAATTACCACCTTAATCAGCCACAGAACCTGTGTAATTAATATGTGTCCTGGATTAAAGGGATGATGTGGCAACCCTATACGCCGCACACTGCATCAAATTGGTCTGCATACTGTCATCCCAGAAGGAAGTCTCTTCTAAAGATGATGCACAAGAAAGCCCACAAACAGTTTGCTGAAAACAAGCAGACTAAGGACATGGATTACTGGAACCATGTCCTGTGTTCTGATGAGACCAAGGTAAACCTATTTGGTTCAGATGGAGTTAAGCGTGTGTGGTGGCAACCAGGTGAGGAATTCAAAGACAAGTGTGTCTTGCCTACAGTCACGCATGGTGGTGGGAGTGTCATGGTCTGGGGCTGCATGAGTGCTGCCGGCACTGGGGAGCTACAGTTCATTGAGGGAACCATGAATGCCAACATGTACTGTGACATACTGAAGCAGAGCATGATCCCCTCCCTTCAGAGACTGGGCCACAGGGCAGTATTCCAACATGATAACGACCCCAAACACACCTCCAAGATGACCACTGTCTTGCTAAAGCTGAGGGTAAAGGTGATAGACTGGCCAAGCATGTCTCCAGACCTAAACCCTATTGAGCATCTGTGGGGCATCCTCAAATGGAAGGTGGAGGAGCGCAAGGTCTCTAACATCCAACAGCTCTGTGATGTTGCCATGGAGGACAGGTAGAGGACTCCAGTGGCAACCTGTGATGCTCTGGTGAACTCCATGCCCAAGAGGGTTAAGGCAGTGCTGGGAAATAATGGTGACCACACAAAATATTGACACTTTGGGACAGTGGCGGCTGGTGAAGTTTTTGGATGGGGGGGCGCCAGGCCCCGTCCTTCCTTTTGACCCGTCCTACTTCTAATAAGCCCCGACCCTTATAGAATCCACCCACTACGTCCCCTGTATTCCACATATTGTGTCAGGAGTACACAGTTCAGCATTACAGGACACAGTATACAGCTCAGCATCACAGGACACAGTATACAGCTCAGCGTCACAGGACACAGTATACAGCCCCAGCATCATAGGACACAGTATACAGCTTAGCATCACAGGACACAGTATACAGCTCAGCATCACCAGACACAGTATACAGCTCAGCATCACAGGACACAGTATACAGCCACAGCATCACAGGGCACAGTATACAGCTCAGCATCACAGGACAGAGTATACAGCTCAGCATCACAGGACACAGTATACAGCTCAGCATCACAGGGCACAGTATACAGCTCAGCATCACAGGGCACAGTATACAGCTCAGCATCATAGGGCACAGTATACAGCTCAGCATCACAGGGCACAGTATACAGTGGCACAGGTGGGGGCAGTTTGCAGCCAGTGACACAGGTGGGGCAGTTTGCAGCCAGTGACACAGGTGATGCAGTTTGCAGCCAGTGACACAGGTGGGGCAGTTTGCAGCCAGTGACACAGGTGGGGCAGTTTGCAGCCAGTGACACAGGTGGGGCAGTTTGCAGCCAGTGACACAGGTGGGGGCAGTTTGTAGGCAGTAACACAGGTGGGGCAGTTTGTAGGCAGTAACACAGGTGGGGCAGTTTTCAGCCAGTGACACAGGTGGGGCAGTTTGCAGCCAGTGACACAGGTGGGGGCAGTTTGCAGCCAGTGACACAGGTGGGGGCAGTTTGCAGCCAGTGACACAGGCGGGAGCAGTTTGCAGGCAGTATCACAGGTGGGGGCAGTTTGCAGCCAGTGATACAGGTGGGGGCAGCTTGCACACAAAGTGACACAGGTGGGGGCAATTATGCAGCCAGTGACACAGGTGGGGGCAGTTTGCAGCCAGTGACACAGGTTGGGGCAGTTATGCAGACAGTGACACAAGTGGGGGCAGTTTGCAGCCAGTGACACGGGTGGGGGCAGTTATGTAGCCAGTGACACGGGTGGGGGCAGTTTGCAGCCAGTGACACAAGTGGGGGCAGTTATGTAGCCAGTGACACAGGTGGAGGCAGTTATGCAGAAGTCACCTCCGAAAACATGACAGATTGTAAGATTCATATTTATACCTACATGGCATAGACCTTGATGTATGGCAATGTGTATATGTGCCTGATATAAGGGTACCCCTTGCTGTACACATCCATGCTCACCCAGGCATGATTTTACATCTGGCACATTGTTCATGTGATTGAGAATATATATATATATATATATATATATATACACACACAAGCATATAATTAATAGTATGTTGAAGCTACTATCACATCTATGTTATAAATGTAACAATGTCTCATGTTTTCCATCTTTACTTTCCGGTGGGAGACGCTGCTTAGAAAACGTTCTTTTGCAGCGTTTTGCAAGCAGCGTTTATTGGTGCCGGCGTTCTTGAGCATTTTTTTTTACCTCATTAGCTTTCATTGACTATAAAAAACTCCAGACACCAATAAACGGCCGTTTACCAGCATTTATGAGCGTTTATCGGCATCCAGCGTTTTTTTGTGGTCAGAAGAACGACTTTTGAATGCCAATTCAGGGCATTCAGATAACAGCCCAAAAACGCCACTGCTGTTAAACGACAATAAATGTCCATGTGTGCATGGACACATAGGATAACATAAAGGGGCATTTTTGGGCTGTTAAAAAAACGCCCAAACGGCCAAAAACGGTTACAGTGTGCATGAGCCCGAAGAGCACAAGGTTGTCCCTTGTTGGTTATCGTGTTGGCTCCTTATTACAAGTAGAGGTCGACCGATATTGGTTTTTCTCTGGCCAATGTCAATATTTAAAAATCGGGGCGGCCAATGGGCGATATATGATGCCGATTTTTTTGGGTCAATATGTTAGGTCGATTTTTTTTTCTCTACTCTGTTTACATTTGCGGGAGCGATTTGCGCATGCGTTTTCTTTGCTGGTCTAAAAGACCCCCAATCCCTCCTTTGCACTTCACAGTACTCAGATCGCCAAAAACTATGATTCTGAATACTGTCATTTTTTTAGAATCGGCGCCGTTGAGGGCCGAGTAAACCGGAAGTGACGTCGTGACCTCGCTTCGGAAAATATATGAAGGAGACATGATTGGAGCCGATTCCAGCTTCTATCGGGACTCCTCACAGCCGGAGGACACGCCGGATGCACGCTCCGGTCTCCCGGTGGGACGTCAGGCCAGAGAAGAGCAGCAGAAGGTGGCAGGAGGGGGGGATGTTTCCTCCCGCTGCCTGGGATAGCGGCCCATCGGCTCCAGAGCCGGATCGCCCGTTATCACCAGATAGCGACCACCCGCTCTAAAAAATGGTACTGGGTATAGCCTGCAGCTGCAGGCTATACACCAATACTTCCACTTCTCCCGACCGCCGTTTCTATACAGCGATTTGTGTGAAGTGGTTAAATTAATCGGCTTAATTTCAGCACAATTGGATGACGCAGATTTGTTGAAAAGTGCCAAAAATCGGCCCAATATATCATTCGACCTCTAATTACAAGGACTAATATTGTACAGTATACAGGGGAAGCTCTTCCTTCTATAAGTCATGTGCAGTGAAAATCCTGCTGATTTTGTCTTGTTTTTATGATAGGTATTCAATAAAATCTGCATGTTATTGTGATCCTTGGGATACCTATAAAGTCCATAGTTATTCTACATATATTTAGCTTTAATAATCAGGATGTGGTGTCCCCTATTTTTCACAATATTGGGTTTCTGTTTCCACCCAGTAAACATCCGTTCTTGGTTTTGGATTGATACATTATTTAAAATGGCTGCCACGGCCTAGGTAAGGGGCCCCCCCCCCCCCCCCGAGTCTCCTAGTAACCATCTCAGTGCTTCATCTGATTAGGCGAGCCATCACTTTTTGTCACGGAAGGTACGTTCATTCGCCACCATCTTACTACGCCCCGCACTCGTCCGCAGTAATGATACAGTGGGAAGGCGGCAAGCGTATAATCCTATTACACCCACCGGAGATTTGCATTTCACACTTTTTTTTTTACAGTAAACTGAGTTTATATATCCAAAAGAGAAAGGGAGTGAAGCCGCTCAGGTGCGGGGTAACAAACTACCGGCCAACAGGTGCAGGTCCCGTTCGTGATTTCAGGAGATCCACATTAAAGCAAGGAGATGACCGCACACATGCTGCACCGGTTTGCTGGAAAATGTTTGTAAATTTATTCAACAAGGTACATCACAAAGTGACAAGCATAATGACAGATACCGGCATGTCCATGGATGACAATGGGTTAACGCGTTTCACAGCGCTTACGTCTGCTTATTCATAACTGAGTTTATATACTGATATACTATATTTAGAAATATGTGACACTGTTTAACTTTTAAAAGCTGCGGCAAGCCTGCTCATCTGACAGGTTTGCGAAACTGACAGAACACTGCTGCTTTTACAATTCAACATCTAAACAGTGTCACGTATTTCTAAATACTGTCTTTCAGTATATAAGCTCAGTTTACTGTAAAAAATAAGTGTGAAATCCGACTCAGGTGGGTGTAATAAGATGTCCGCTTGCCGCCTTCACACTGTATAATTACTGCGTATGAGTGAGGGGTGTAGCAAGATGGTGGTGACGGAACGTCACTTCCGTTACAAGAAGTGACCAGTTGCCTAATCTTACAAAATATACACTCTCCATCCAAGCGCCTGGATATGTTTCCTGTATACACACATTGGTAGCAGGTATAATGTGTTCCTTGCAGACAGGAGTAGTTGAACTATGCCACTCCTCTGGCTGCCAAACAAGGCTGGTCAATAGGACAATTTTATTTACATATCTCAGCCGCACCGCAGAAGGATCAGCCAATCAAATTTTCACACCCAGATGGGTACAACCCCAGAGAGTGAATGACCAAAGGAAAAAGCCTGTCCCACATCTCTACCTCTATAAAATTAAGTAGTACAGGGATGGTGCAAGAATTTTTGACCCCCCTAGGAGAAACCTCATTTTGCCTCCCCATTTGGCTCCACCCATGACTCCACCCCCTTTGCCCTGTCCATTTCTATTTCTTTAGCTGTGGTCCACAGGCCCGCACCTGTGCCTCTGGACCCGGCCTAAAGACAAATAATGGCTGCACCGGTTCACTTCCTCATGCCAGCCGTGGTTCGCAGGTATATGGACAGGCTACAGTAGTATATAGACAGGCTGGGGCAGTGCATGGACAGGTTGGGGTAGTATATGGGCAGGCTGGGGTAGTATATGGACAGGCTGGGGTAGTATATGGACAGGCTGGGGTAGTATATGGACAAGCTGGGGTAGTATATGGACAAGCTGGGATAGTATATAGACAGGCTGGGGTACTATAGGGATAGGTTGGGGTAGTATATGGACAGGCTGGGGTAGTATATGGATAGGCTGGGGTAGTATATGGACAGGCTGGGGTAGTATAGGGACAGGCTGTGGTAGTCTATGGAAAAGCTGGGATAGTATATTGTCAGGCTAGGGTAGTATATGGACAGGCTGGGGTAGATTATGGACAGGCTGGGGTAGATTATGGACAGGCTGGGGTAGTATATAGACAGACTGAGTTAGTATATAGACAGGCTGGGGTAGTATAGGGACAGGCTGGGGTAGTATAGGGACAGGCTGGGGTAGTATAGGGACAGGCTGGGGTAGTATAGGGACAGGCTGGGGTAGTATAGGGACAGGCTGGGGTAGAATAGGGACAGGCTGGGGTAGAATAGGGACAGGCTGTGGTAGTATAGGGAAAAGCTGGGATAGTATATTGTCAGGCTGGGGTAGATTATGGACAGGCTGGGGTAGATTATGGACAGGCTGGGGTAGATTATGGACAGGATGGGGTAGTATATTGACAGGTTGGGGTAGTATATAGACAGACTGAGGTAGTATATAGACAGGCTGGGGTAGTATATAGACATGCTGGGGTAGTATATAGACAGGCTGGGGTAGTATATGGACAAGCTGGGATACTATATTGTCAGGCTGGGGTAGTATAGGGACAGGCTGGGGTAGTATAGGGACAGGTTGGGGTAGTATAGGGACAGGATGGGGTAGTATATTGAAAGGCTGAGGTAGTATATTGAAAGGCTGAGGTAGTATATAGACAGGCTGGGGTAGTATATAGACAGGTTGGTGTAGTATATGGACAGGCCGGAGTAGTATATAGACAGGCTGGGGTAGTATATAGACAGGCTGGGGTAGTATATCGACAGGCTGGGGTAGTATATGGACAGGCTGGGGTAGTATATGGACAGGCTGGGGTAGTATATGGACAGGCTGGGGTAGTATATGGACAGGCTGGGGTAGATTATGGACAGGCTGGGGTAGTATATGGACAGACTGGGGTAGATTATGGACAGGCTGGGGTAGATTATGGACAGGCTGGGGTAGATTATGGACAGGCTGGGGTAGTATATCGACAGGCTGGTAGTATATGGACAGGCTGGGGTAGTATATTGACAGGCTGGGGTAGTATATAGACAGACTGAGGTAGTATATAGACAGGCTGGAGTAGTATATTGACAGGCTGGGGTAGTATATAGACAGGCTGGGGTAGTATATAGACAGGCTGGGGTAGTATATAGACAGGTTGGGGTAGTATATAGACAGGTTGGGGTAGCATATAGACAGGTTGGGGTAGCATATAGACAGGCTGGGGTAGTATATGGACAAGCTGGGATAGTATATTGTCAGGCTGGGGTAGTATAGGAACAGGCTGGAGTAGTATATAGACAGGCTGGAGTAGTATATAGACAGGCTGGGATAGTATTGGGACAGGATGGGGTAGTATTGGGACAGGATGGGGTAGTATATAGACGGGCTGGGGTAGTATATGGACAGGCTGTTGTAGTATATGGACAGGCCGGAGTAGTATATAGAAATGCCGGAGTAGTATATAGACCGGCTGGGGTAGTATATGGACAGGCTGCGGTAGTATATGGACAGGCTGGGGTAGTATATGGACAGGCCGGAGTAGTATATAGACAGGCCGGAGTAGTATATGGACAGGCTGGGGTAGTATATAGACAGGCTGGGGTAGTATATCGACAGGCTGGGGTAGTATATCGACAGGCTGGGGTAGTATATCGACAGGCTGGTAGTATATGGACAGGATGGGGTAGTATATTGACAGGCTCGGGTAGAAAATAGACAGACTGAGGTAGTATATAGACACGCTGGGGTAGTATATAGACAGGCTGGAGTAGTATATAGACAGGCTGGGGTAGTATATAGACAGGCTGGGGTAGTATATGGACAAGCTGGGATAGTATATTGTCAGGCTGGGGTAGTATAGGGACAGGCTGGAGTAGTATATAGACAGGCTGGGGTAGTATATAGACAGGCTGGGGTAGTATTGGGACAGGATGGGGTAGTATATTGACAGACTGAGGTAGTATGCAGATGGGCTGGGGTAGTATATGGACAGGCTGTTGTAGTATATGGACAGGCCGGAGTAGTATATAGACAGGCTGGGGTAGTATATGGACAGGCTGGGGTAGTATATGGACAGGCTGGGGTAGTATATGGACAGGCTGGGGTAGTATATGGACAGGCTGGGGTAGTATATGGACAGGCCGGGGTAGTATATGGACAGGCCGGGGTAGTATATGGACAGGCCGGAGTAGTATATAGACAGGCTGGGTTAGTATATAGACAGGCTGGGGTAGTATATGGACAGGCTGGGGTAGTATATGGACAGGCCGGGGTAGTATATGGACAGGCCGGAGTAGTATATAGACAGGCTGGGGTAGTATATGGACAGGCCGGAGTAGTATATAGACAGGCTGGGGTAGTATATGGACAGGCCGGAGTAGTATATAGACAGGCTGGGGTGGTATGTGGACAGGCTGGGGTAGTATATGGACAGGATGGGGTAGTATATGGACAGGCCGGTGTAGTATATAGACAGGCTGGGGTAGTATATGGACAGGCCGGTGTAGTATATAGACAGGCTGGAGTAGTATATGGACAGGCCGGAGTAGTATATGGACAGGCTGGGGTAGTATATGGACAGGCTAACTGTGTAACTACCTGTCCGTACAAGCAGACATATACATATGATGGGGTCGGACAGGTGTATGGTGGGGTCGGACAGATATATGATGAGGCCGGACAGGTATATGATGG
>BLSH010219342.1:430050-445772 GCA_018402905.1 Glandirana rugosa | reverse complement strand
ACACACACACACACACACACACCAGTTCCTCTCTGTACCCCCCCCCCCCCCCTCAGCACATCTGTTCCTCTGTGTACACAATGCAATGCAGACAGCGGATTCAATGTTTTTTTTTTTTAATTCAGCTGACTGAGTGCAGCACTGAGCAAGCTGCCTGTTTTCCACTATCTGAGCCAGCAGCAGTGGTGGCCTCACCTCGAGGAGAGCGGCGCTGCAGTGCTGTCTGTCCTCCCACAAAAGTTCCGATGGTCCAGGAGGAGGGAGTGAGGGGAAATCGCGGCAAGCCCAAAACTAGATGCAGGGCTTCCATTTCATTAACCTCTACAGATCCGCGCTATAGCCGAAAGATGGCTGCAGCGCAAATCTGAATTGCCGACGTCCGCCCCCCTTTGCGCCCTCCCCGTGCACACTCACAGGCAGCGGTGGTGCGCTCTCGCGGCCGCCGCGCGCTGCATGGGCGTGCCCACGGGTCGGGTGGACTCGATGTCCGCTGGAGACCCGCAATCGCCTAATAGAGCGGCAGAACCGGGAACCACCAGTGTAAACACGCCGGTTCTCTGTTCTATGAGGGGGACATAACAGATCTACTGATCCCTGTGATCAAGATTAGTAGATCTGTTATATCCCTGGCAGCCCAGCCCCACACTGTTACAAGGAACACAGTTTACCCCTTGATTGCCCCCTTAGTGTTAACTCCTTTCCCTGCCAGTGACATTTATAAAGTAAATCAGTGAATATTTAAATTTCTGATCATTGTATAAATGCCATTGGAACCAAAAAAGGGTAAAAAATGTCCGACATGTCTGTCACAATATCACAGTCCCGATAAAAAAAAAAAAAAATCACAGATCGCTGCCATTACTATTAAAAAAAATAGGATTTTTTGACTTACCGTAAAATCCTTTTCTCTGAGTTCATTGACGGACACAGCCTCTTAATCTTGACATGTGGGGTATGCACCTTTTACCAGGAGTAAACTAGGCAGAACATAGTTCAAACAAAAAGCAAGCTAGCCCCTCCCAGGGGGCAGTCCTCACTCTGCATAACCCCCTCCGCCCTGCTAGTACTTCAGTTCGTAACAAGCAGTACAAACTCAGAACACAGAGGGGTGGGTGCTGCGTCCGTCAATGAACTCAGAGAAAAGGATTTTACGTTAAGTCAAAAAATCCTATTTTCTCTTTCGTTCATTGACGGACGCAGCCTCTTAATCTTGACATGTGGGGACTTCGCAAAAGTGTCAAACAAAGGGGGGTGGGCAACAACAATAACAACTGTACCCAACGGAAACTCTCTGGGAGGCACCAGACGTGCCTACACTGCTGCTTGCAAAACTTTGCGGTCAAAAGCAGCATCCGCAGATGCCGACACATCAACTTTGTAAGACTTAGTAAAGGTGTGCACAGAAGTCCAAGTGGCCGCCTTGCACACCTGCGACACGACGCTTGGTGTCGGAAAGCCCAGGAAGTGCTAATCGCCCTGGTGGAATGAGCCGTGACCGGAAAAGGGGGTTCTTGACCCAGAACCTCATATGCACGGGTCACAGTCTGTCTGATCCAACGCGAGATAGTGGCCGACGAGGCCACCAGCCCTTTGCGCGGTCCATCCGCCACCACGAACAGCGCGTCCGACCTCCGGAAGGAGGCCATGGTCGACAAATACACCCGCAAAGCCCTAACCACACCCAAGGAGTGCAAAGCAAGCTCCCTAGGATGTGACAGGCGTGGACACAAGGAAGGAAGGACAATGTCCTCATTAATGTGAAAAGAGGAAACCACCTTCGGTAGAAACGAAGGAGATGGGCGCAGCACTGCCTTGCCCCTATGCAGGACCAAGTAGGGAGACTTACAAGACAACGCCGCCAACTCAGACACCTGCCTGGCAGATGTGATGGCCACCAAGAAGGCCACCTTTTGCGAGAGCAACTGCAAAGAAATCTCTCTGATTTTTTCATATGGCGGCTTCTGCAGTACTGACAGTACCAGGTTCAGATCCCACGGCGCCAGGGGCGACCACACCTGAGGTCGCCACATGACGTACCCCCGTCGCTAACGGATGCTGGAAAAGAATTGGTAGGGCAGAAATCTGACCCTTGAGGGTACTCAATGCCAGTTTTTGATCCAGGCCTTGCTGAAGAAAGAATATTAAAAAATATTATAATGTGCAGCGCTAACACTATGCACAAAATTAGCATTAACACAAATTGAATAGATGACATGCAGATTGAGAGATGTTTTATAATATAACCAAAAAAGTCCACAAAAATGGAGATAGAGAAATAGAGGTGTAGTCGCTAGAACGGCTTCCCAGTGCGTGATGAATGAAAACGAAGCACTCGATGGACAAAATATGGCACATAAGGGAAAACCTTAGGGACCCGAGCTGGCCTATGGGACCCAAAGGCATAAGCCGCCTCCTGCGACGTCCCAGCCTGGCCCAAATGCAGCACCTCGCGGATGGCAGCCACCAGGGAGCCCACAGCGCATTTTCCTGCGCTACGGTGGCCCCCTGCTCCTCCTCACCGTCAGAAGGGTCCAATTCCCCATCTGACAGATCCACGGGGGGGTCCCTGTGATCACATAACCCCCTTCCGGCTCCGAATCCTCCTCAGAGGACACTAGTGAGGCCTACAGGCCGCACACCCACCACAGGCCACCCCTCAGTTGCCCCCCGCACAGCGGTCCGGAAATGCACAGTAGGACCCGCACTGCGCCGCTACCAGCATTCCAGGGAGAAGCCAGCTATACTTTCTGAAGTCTGCCACTCTGCCTCCACTGCTGCTGCTGAGAGCTCCCCCACATGTGTCAAAGCACATACTATTTGCCCACCAGGAGACTAACCAAAAATGGCAGCCAAGCAAACACTAGAGGCCAAAAACCACCACAAAATGGCAGAGACTCCATCAAAATGGCGGACGGCCCCGAAAAAATGGCGGTGGTCTGCGCATGGCCAGGGGACCCAGAGCAGCAGCAACTGAGACGGAAAAGCGGCGGGGGGTGAGATGGATGACCCGAACTACCCACGCCCTGATGGGGGGGAACACCCACCAGCCCCCCTCCACACCCCCGAGGGGGGGGAGCGTACTCACCCTTCCAGATGGGCGCAGCGGGTAGCCACACGAGACAGACCTGCCGCCCCTACAGGTGGGGAGGGAGCTGCCGGCCGTGCGACACCTCGACGCGAGTCGTAGCCCGGTCACTCAGTGTGCTGGCGGGATGTTTAACCTACCGGCCGCCCTGCACGGAACGGGGCCAGATGCGGCCGACCCCGCAAGCTGCTAAGGGACGGCTCGCATCCGTCGGCCGCGCTGGGGAGACTTCCTGGACCTAAAGATCTCCAGCCTGCCACCCAGCCGGCACCTTGATTGCATTCTTCATCGGATAGCTTGAGAAAAACAAAAAAATTGGGGAACCGCAGATCCCAGCAGGGAGTCAGGTCCACTCCTTGCACTAGGCAGAATAAAACTGAAGTACTAGCAGGGCGGAGGGATATGCAGAGTGAGGACTGCCCCCTGGGAGGGGCTAGCTTGCTTTTTGTCTGAACTATGTTCTGCCTAGTCTACTCCTGGTAAAAGGTGCATACCCCACATGTCAAGTTTAAGAGGCTGCGTCCGTCAATGAACAAAAGAGAAAATAATAATATTAAAAACGCCATTAATTAATTCTCACGGTTTGTAGACATAACTTTTGCACAAATCAATCAATATGCGCCGATTGCGGTTTTTTTACCAAAAATATGTAGAAGAATATATATTCCGCCCCCGCACTCTGTGCAGAAACAATTTGCCCGGGGGGAAGGGATGTCTTCACTGTTCACAGGGGGCGCATTTTACCGCCCTGGTGTGCTGCCAGCCGTGGCACTCCAGTGACATGAGTGATCGATGCAGAGCAGTGATGGATCAACAGCAGCCGGGCGCCTGGGCAGCAGTGCCACCTACTCCGCCTAGTGGTAGAGCCGGCCCTGAGGTAGTATGTAACTGAACAAGATAATTAGTCTGAAGCTTGTTCTTAACAAAGTGGTTTCTGGCTTTTCCAATGTGCTTCCGTCAAGAAGAAGAAATGATCATGCCCAAATAGTACCTAAAGGTGTCTGAATGGCACGGTCCAGCGGAGGTCCCATAGGGATTGGTGGAGGTGGTGAAGAGAGACCATTAAAGGGAAAGGTGTCCTGTATCTGATGTTTGGATGTAACCAAGGCGCTAACTACTGTTAGCCCTGGTTCAGACTTGTGTGATATGGGAACTGGCACGATTATAAAGCCAGTTCCCGCATGGCATCACTCCCGCCAGCAGTTCACACTGGCTTCTGCCAACCCCTGGCGGGTGTCATTATAAAGTTAATGACACCCCCAGTTTTCTTCACAGATCGCCAGTGCCAACTGTGCACTCGCTAGAGTTGCCACCTTATCCCTTTAAACCCGAACACATATGAATTAGACAGGTTCTGTGGCTGATTAAGGTGGTAATTAAACTCACTTGGTGCCTTAACTGCATTCAGTCAGCCTCAGAAGCTGTGTAATTCATATGTGTTTGGGTTTAAAGGGATGAGGTGGCAACCCTAGCACTCGCACATGAGTCAGATCGCAGTGAGAACACCCATGCCATGCGATTCTAGTGTGGGAAAAATAGTTTCAGTTTGTGAATGAACACAGTGAGTGAGCGAGTGTGTTCACTCTGTGCCGGAAAATGACATATTGAACGCATCCCCTACAGCAGCCGAGGGGAGAGGAGAGAAGAGGAGAGAAGTCAGCAGCACTGCGTAGGGGTGACACTGCCCAGGCAATAGGGGAAGTCGGCACTGCACAGAGAGATTAGGGTGTGCCCAGGCACACCTGTTACACTTACACCCCCTGCGCATGCCTTTGATGTATGTATATATTTTACACATTTATTTAGATCCGTGTTGCACATTTAGCACCTTAAAGGGATTGCACAATATCACTTATACCATTCCAGGATGACATGAGTGTTGTCTGGATTTTCTAGTGTTTGACACCAGCTCCGATATCCTCCGATCCCCTACGTAAAATGGCCGCCTTGGCCTCGGCAAGCTTCCCACCCCTCCCCCCAAATCGCCCATAGTAAATTTCGCTAAAAATGTCCGCCCCCCTGAATTCCATAGCAACCATTTCCGCACCCCTCCCAGGGGGCGGGACGCGTTGCTATAGAAACACATTAACGTTTCTCCGCTGTCCGCTCAGCCAATCAAGTGCGAACGCACGAGCCTCCTATCATCCACCCTTGGCTGTAAAATATATAGAGAAAATGGTGTGATGTTATAACCTACTGACACGGACTAACACGATTATTCCTCTTCTATGGTGTATTCTGGATTTTTCATGATTCTCCTATCTGCTCTATTATAAGCTGATGCCTTAATAAAAATGGCCGACTCGGCTTCAGGAAATGCCCACTCCATCCACATCCCCTAGTGACAATCTCCGCCCCCTTACCACTTAGCTGTGATGCTATAGGAAGACATGAAGGTGGGCGGGACGGAGAACAGCGGAATCGTGCTCCTTTAGCTGGTGCATCGCAGACTGACCCTCCCTCCTAGGACGCACGTAGGTAATGCCCTCTCGCCGCGCGCTCGTACTTGATTGGCTCTCCCTCTATCGGTCTCGAGTAGGCTCCGCCCCCTCAATCAGGTACCGCCCCTCGCTGTATCTCATGGTCGTGTGAATTGGCACCGCCCACTTGTTCCTATTGGTTGCCTTTCAATCCTGCATGCTATCAGCCTATCATGTTGTAGAGCTGGCCCCGCCTCCTCACTCCTATCGCCCACTGTTTACTGTACAATGTATACAGATAGTAATGTCATAGCCGGTCCCGCCCCTTCAGTTTTGTTGTTCTCAGAAGTACATTGTCAGCTCCGTCCCCTTTCCTCCCATCGGGTGCCCTGTGGCTATAGAATATATGAATATAATGTGTTATCTCATCGCCGTCTGCTATAGAGTGACATGATGACATGGCTGTAGTCTGGATTTGTAATGTTACTGACACGTCCTACACCGCCCATCCCCTCATCTAAAATGGCCGGCCCGGCTTCAGGAAATGTCCGCCCCCCCAATCCACATCCCCTAGTGACAATCTCCGCCCCCTTACCACTTAGTTGTGATGCTATAGGAAGACATGAAGGTGGGCGGGACGGAGAACAGCGGAATCGTGCTCCTCCTCTAGCTGGTGCATCGCAGACTGACCCTCCCTCCTAGGGACGCACGTAGGTAATGCCCTCTCGCCGCGAGCTCGTACTTGATTGGTTCTCCATCTATCGGTCTCGAGTAGGCTCCGCCCCCTCAATCAGGTAACGCCCCTCGTCGCGCGCAGTATTTCTGCCGAGATCGGCCCACCTGCGAGAAGTGTCCTAGCTGCGTCTGCACATGCGCAGAGCGCACAGATTTCGGCAGAACACCGGCAGGTAGGTGATGGGAGGTGCTGGGGGTGGATGGAGGAGAGGCGCTGTGCGGTGCTGCAGGACCCGTCCTCCATAGGAGCTCCGTAGCGCTTTGTTGTGATCGGGTCGTCCTGGATGTCTCAGGCCTGGCTTCCCTCCCCTTCCATAGGGCTTCATCCCCGTGTCTTTCCTCCTCTACAATGGCTCAGCATTGCTCTGCAGCTTGTTATTGGAAGCATTGCACTTCTTTATAAGCAAAGTGATGATATATGTTGGCGCTATATAAAATGATTGGAGATGGATACCTTCACCCACATACAACACACGATTTCTTGCCTCTCGCCTCCCTCCAATCATATTCCACTTGCTCAAAATACTAATGCTTGGAAAAACGCAGCTGTAGCATTAATGCGTGTTAATTGGCGCGTTTGATGCGTGGTAAAATGAAGGGAAATGACGTTAACGCACAAACGCATTTCCATAGACTTGAATGGAAGGAGTAGGGATGCTTCATCCCCCTTCCAACCCCAAGCATGACGGTTCATCTTTGAACAAGCAACGCAAACGCTTCATGTTTTGATCATGTGAATGGCTTTGTGTGCTGCCCACATTATCCGTTACAGACTGATTTACTAAGAGCTTGAGGAGTGGTAAAAATGCGCCCCAAACTTCTTAGATTGTAAGCTCTAAGGAGCAGGGCCCTCTGATTCCTCTTGTACCAAATTGTGATGTAACTGTACTGTCTGCCTTCATTTTGTGAAGCGCTCTGCAAACTGTTGGCGCTATATAAATCCTTTATAATAATAGCTCCTGTTTTTAAAGTGGAATTAAAGCCTCTTCTCCTTTTCAGCCAAGGAAGCTGCCATCTTGGCCTGTGTTTGATCTGTTGCCATGGTGCTGCACATGTGATCCTTTATGACTCCAGACACTGGATGGATTGACAGTTTGATTGAGAGCACAACCAATGTGACAGTTATGGCCCATACACACGATCCGAAAATCAGACGAAAAATACCGCTTTTGAAGCAATTGTATGATAATCGGATCGTTACTACAGAGCTTTCGAGAGCCGATCATGACCGTTCATCTGACTGGACAAACACAAAAATTTTCTCACATGGTACCAGATCGTACGATTTTCTTTTTATCAGTACAATTGTCTTTCCAAAAATACAATAAATAATCAGAAGTGATGTAATGTCTTTTTTTTTTTTTTTTTCTGTTGTACGAGAATTTTCGTAACTTTAGTAACCTCTCCATTTTCGATATGCGACTAATATACATGCAAAATAAAATGTCAGATTTTCGGATCGTGTGTACAGGCCATTAGCAACCCCCGGATGTAACCATTTTCTGAAACCTTTGAATCGATGGGTTGTGCCGTTTCACACCAGTGAGATTTGTCATGCGATTTGACAGTTCAAAATTCGCTCTCCGTTGCCGGCAATGTAACCATTCAAATTGTTGTGACTCAAGTCGCAGTTACTTCGAAAAAGCTTCCTGCACTACTTTTTTGGGGATTTCATTGCAACTTGCATTGACTTCTGTTTAATGAAGTAGCAAGCCGCAGTGAAATGGCACTGTGTGAACCAGGGGGCTTAGTTCTGCTTTAGGCTGGGTTCACACAGTGCAGCTTACAGCAGAGGGTCCATGTTCAGGTGCGAATTGGCTCCAAATTTTTGCCTGAATTCACATCTGAATCGGAACTAAAGACGCACAGGACCCTTTTCCAGTGTGGATCGCTGCTGCCCCGGTGATGTGTGAACCAGCTTCATAGAGAGCCGGTCACAGTCTCCTGTCATGCAAATTGGATGCAGGGGAAACTCGCACCCAATTCGCATATATGTGAACCCAGCCTTAATGCTAGTGTAAACAAGGTCTAAGGCCTGATTCACACCTATGCATTTTTAGTTATTTCTGCATTGTGCGAATGTGCTCCATAGAAAAACCATGTTAAATGGACCGCAGTGAAAAATGCAAAAAGCACTAATTTTCATTCAAAAATGTTTGTTTTGAGCACGTTAAAGTGACCTTTAACCATCGTTCACATTGAATGTGGCTTTGAAATCATGCAACTTCATCTGAAATCGCACAATTTCAATGCTGCATGTCAGTCCAACTTCAGGTGTGACTTGGAAGACATCTGTGTGGCTTCATGTACAGATGTCTATGCAAGTCGCACCTGAAATCGCCAAAAGTAGTGCAGGAACTGCTTTTTCAAATCGATGCGGCACTGTGAAGTTGGTGACACCGATTTGAACAGTGCCATTGCTGACAATAGGGTGCGATCTGACATGTCAAATTGCATGACAAGTCGCTCCAGTCTGAACAGGGGCTAAAGGTTCAGTTTTTATTTATTTTTAAGTTAACAAACATGTCATACTTGCCTCCTCTGGGCAGTGGTTTTGCGCTGCGTAGCCCCAGTCTTGCTCTTCTTGGGTCCCCCACCAGCTCTCCAGGCCCCTCCCTCCTGGCCTAGTGCCCCCATAGCAAGCAGCTTGCTATGGAGGCCCCCCAGCCACTGCTGTGTCCATTCACACACGGTGCATGGCTTGGCCCCTCCTCCGCTCTCTCCTCATTGGCTTGCTGGCTGTGATTGGCAGTAGAAGGAGCCAATGGCTACCACTGCTGTCTCAGCCAATGAGGAGGGAGAGACCTGGGAGAGCTATGGCTCTCGTGCACATTGCTGGATCAAGAGGGGGCTCAGGTAAATATTGGGGGGGCTGCTGCACATAGAATGTTTTTTTTTTTTTTACCTTCATGCATAGATCAGCCCACTGAAATGAATGCTGGTTAAAACCTCTCTAGTGTAAGTTGCCCTCTATAGTATTTTCATTCACTCCTCCCATGACAGCTACATAAAAGGTTTTGTGGGGAGGGATGGGGGAGCTGGACCAGCATAAAAAGGAGAGGGCTGCAATGTGCTCAGATGGAAGGAGCAGTGCTAGCTAATAGACATTACAAATTTACTAGCAAGCTCAGCGCTTCTGCCTGGCAGCACTAAGGTTGTTGTTGTTTTGAATCCGAACCACAGTACTACCTACCTGGAGTTTGCATGTTCTCCCTGTGTCGGGTTTCCTCCAGGTACTCTGCTTTTCTCCCACACTCCAAAGACATGCTGGTAGGTTAACTGGCTCTTGTCTAAATTGGCCCTAGGATGTGTATGTATGAATGTGAGTTAAAGTGGTTGTAAAGGCTGAAGGTTTTTTTTTACCCCTAATACTTAAACCAAATCTCGATCCAGTGATGTGCACGAGACCTGAGGCTCTCCCCCCCCCCCATGTCTTTCCCTCCTGATTGGCTGAGATGCAGGAGCCATTGGCTCCCTTGGCTGTCAATCACAGCCAGTGAGGCGGTGGGGGGGCTGAGCTGCACTCTTTTCTTATGGACGCAGAGAGCCTGCTTGGGAGAGAGCACACACGGGCATTCCCACAGCCAGCGGCTTGCTATGAGGGGCACTCAGCAAGGGGGAGGGGCCCAGAGCGCCGGCGAGGGACCCGAGAAGAACAGGGCTGCTCTGTGCAAAACCACTGCACAGAGCAAGTAAGTATAACAGGTTTATTTTTTTTTCTTTAAATACAACATTTTCCTTTACAATCACTTTAAGCCTCATACACACAATGAGAATATCAGACAAATTATTGTTTTTTTTGTTTTTGCATGCTAGTCTCATATTGAGAATTAAGAGGTTACTAAAGTTACGCAAATTTTCAAACGACAGAATACAACTTTGGAAGTAGTGTATTTTATTGTATTGTATTCTTTTGTTTCTGAACATGCGTGGTCTTGCTCTTCCGAAAATAAATAAATAAAAAAAAAATATATATATATATATATATATACATACACACACACAATTTTTTTTTTTTTCTTAATTCTTATTTATTCCAGATGCAAACTGTGCAGATTAAACGAAAATCGTACAAGAAAATTTTTCATTTTTGTCCCTTAGGATAATTTTGCCTGACCTGTCGTTACTGACTCTCAAAAGCTTCTAACGATAAGATTATCGGAAGATCGCTTCAAAAACAGTATTTTTAATCAGTTTTTCTGATCGTGTGTACCAAACACTAGAGACCTTAAAGCGGAGTTCCACCCAAAAGAGAAGGTGACCCCCCCCCTGACATGCCACAATTGGCATGTCCTTTTTTTAGGGTCCCAGGTCCACTTCCTCTCCTGGCACCGAGTTTTCACAGGGTCCCAGGTCCACTTCTCCCCCGCTCTCGGCGATCTTCTGGGACACGTCATAGGTCCCAGAAGATACGACGAGCCATTCACAAGCCGCAGCGCGACTCGCGCATGCACAGTGAGTGCCCGGCTTTGAAGCCAAAGCCGGGTGCCTACACTTGTGTTGCCGGCGCCGCCAAGGGGAGGGGGAGATGAGCGAGCCCACGGGCGGCCGCATCGCTGGAACGAGGGATAGGTGAGTGGCTGATTGTTAAAAGTCAGCAGTTACCCTTTTGGTAGCTGCTGACTTCTAACAGGGTGGAACTCCGCTTTAAAGTGGATTTAAACTTGAAAAGAAAAATTTTGGTTGACAGTTTGTCTCTACCATTTAAAATACACCTATGATAAAAATTGTAGACCCTTCATTGCTTTCTTTGTATATTATACATTCAAATCGGTCCCTTTTTAATAGACCCTTAATTTCTTGTAAGTGGGCAAATGTAAAAAATCTGCAGAGTGTCAAATAATAGTTTTCCCCACTGTGTTTACCTGTAATGACTAACGTTCAGAGACACATTGCATGTGAGTATAAAAACATTTATGCAAAGGGAATACACTGCAACAAAGCATTTAAAATACACGATTTGGTGCTTTATCTGCCTTTTTTTAATTTTGTGACATTATTATTTCACACATTTTTCAGGTAGTGCATTCCTGAAGCTCGTTAGATGAAATAGCTCGTCTCCTTTACTCCAGCAGTCCTTGGTGACGAGGTGAATTTTGGTAAACTCCAGTTTTCCTTTTCATTCAATGCCGAACGTAGAGGCCGTCAGAGAAGCTAATGGTTCTGGGAGAAACGAGGAGACATCTACAGAGAAATCCGAGAAAGACCATCTCCAAACCAATGTGAAGACCTACAATGTGGGAAGCTTGGTACCTGCTAATGACTGTCATTCTCCTTGGGGATGTCCAGTGACTCACACAAGAGAAAAGTTCTATACTATATGTTCAGACTATGCGTTCCTAAACCAAGCAACATCCCTGTGCAAAACTTCCAGTTCTGCTAGCAGTGCAGGTTCCCACGAGAAACCCAGCTTTACCAACTCATTGAATTACATAGATCTTCCAGCTGGTGCATCTGATAGCATATATGAGGACACTAGCTTGGACTCTTTATCTAGTGATGTTGGGACATATCCTCTTGCCTGGGAAATTGACACATCAGACTTTAACACAATGACTACAAAGTTAAAACCTAAAAAAGGTAAACCGTTTTCCTGTGCTAGTAGAAATAGTTGAGCCTTTCTTTTACTTAAAAAAAAAAAAACAAAACAAAAAAAAAAGAATTAAAATGACATAAACACACATTAAATATAAAGGGGCAGTCATGGTTGCAAATGTCACCTTGTGCCAATCTTGCATCGACAAATAAGGGTCAGTGCTGAATAGATGCAAAAGTGAATGATCAGTGTAATCCGCACTAATATGAAGCCTCTCTCCGGGATAATTTCTCTCCCCCCTCTAATTGATCGCTGTATAAAAAAAACAATCTAAATGCCCCTTTCTTTTTATCTTAAGCTACAGCCATGAGATGCTCCAGCCCCAAGCCTTATCTTCCTCTTTACTTCCTGGTTGAGTCCTTTTTCAAGTGTCCACGTCACTACCTGCGTGACATGGATGGCCCTTCCCATTGGATGACAAGCAGTGGGGATCCTCTCAGGAGCCGAGGGAAGTTGAGGGACCGACGTCCGGAGCATCACTGAAGCGCTGGATTAGTGGTCTCTTGTACCTGGACCTGGACAGGGAACTTGGGTGAGTATTGCTGACTTTGCCAGGTAAGAAAAAAAAGCCAGACACGATGGGTTAGAGCAGCATTCTTCAACCTTTTTTCAGTTGCGGCACCGTTTAAAAGTATGTAAAATCCCAAAGCACCCCAGCAAGCACCGATGCTGTGATTGGCCTGAGCCACAATGATGTCACTCCCTCGCATGTACTTGGGAGCCCTCGGTTTTGGCACGAAGCTCTGAAGTTCCGGCAAGGTATGCTGGACCTTCAGAGCACATGCACCAGTGATGTCCCTGTCTACATGCTGGGTGAATATCTCCTAAAGGGTGCATGTTTAGGAGATATTCTTTTACCTACAGGTAAGCCTTATTGTAGGTAAAGATTACCAAGCAGGGTTTACAACCACTTTAAGTCGTACATATATGAATGGTTATCATTGGAAAACGTATGCGATTTTGATGTTTAAAGTTGCATAATAAGTCGCACAAGTGTGAATGGGTTCTTAGAGTGATATTACTGGCTAATATTATACCTTTTTTTTTTTTTTTTTATTTAACTCAGACTTTCTTGAACAGAAATAAAATGAGCATTACAAGGTCCAGAGCAAGACCAGTTTGGAAAGTTTTCAGAGAACAACATCTTCACCTTTTGATTCAATGGACACCAGATCTGAACATACCGTGTTTCCCTGAAAATAAGACCTACCCCGAAAATGAGACTTAACGTTATTTTCTGGGAGGGCTGCAATATAAGCCCTACCCTGAAAATAAGCCCTAGCTTAAGGTGGTCGTGGGATCCTGGAGTGCACTGTATTGCATGGTGTGGACTGTGTTGTGTGTTTCTGTGTTCTATTTGTGCCAGGTACACTGACCTCTCGTTGCTCTCCTCTTCTCCCAGCTGTCAGGGGGGATCTCGGGCCCCCCTCCATCTGCAGTGCTTGGAGTGGGCAGACCAGCTCTGGTGGGCCATGGGAGCGCCAGGCGGTGCTCAGCTGATCTCCCGCTGCTTCCCTCTTTATGCCACCCGGGGATCTCAGGCTCCCTCTGCAATGCTCGGAGCGGGGAGAAGTGCTCCGTGGGGTCACGGGAGCTGCACTGTGAGAGGGTGTTTTGCACAGGTGGCTTGTGGAGACATGCACAGTTTTCATTGTGTTGCGCTGTAGTGCCGTGCAGTTTGGAGTTTTACCACCACTTTTACTCGGTTCCACTAGCCATTGGGAATTCCTAACGCACAGGGAGGGAGAGAAGACGGCAGATGACAAGCCCTACCTCGAAAAATTTGTTTCCAAAAGAGCTGGGCATATTTTCAGGGAAACACGGTAGTGTCAGTCACTGAGCATGGAAGTAAGGAAAACCAAGCAGCTATGCAAATACAAAACCACTCTCCCCTAAGGATCCTCTATATACTGTAAAAGACATGATAGCTTTTACAATATACAGTCCAGAATAAGAATCCCCATAGCTAGGCCTGGAACCTCTAACCAGGGGGTCCAAAGTTTGTTGAGTTTCCTTATACCATATCTGTGCTGCTAAATATATTTTTCTAGTCTTATGGTGTTTTACCATTTGGGTAACTCGTATAATAAATTAGTCACAGCCTTCCTAAACTCTAGAAGGATAACGTCATCATGGCCTCCACCTTTGCAATTTTTCAAACTTCACCACAGGGGTAAAAGGTACTAAGTGTGATTTTATTTTCTAGTGTACTCGTTTGGTTTTTTTAATTAATATTCAATATGTGAGCACTTTAGGTAAGCCTTCATTTCCTCTGTTCTTGTTGATCTAGGCGTAGCTAAACAAGCTCCAAAGAAGAAGCCTGACAGGAAGGTGAAGCCACTGAGGGAATGCACACAACACTTCATAGCAGATGAGATTAAACAGCGTAAAGTTCTAGATCTCCGAAGATGGTACTGATCCTTCAACTGTTACAATACTTTACAAATGAAAAGAGTGTAATGCTATTTTAAGTAACCCTTAAAAGCATCCTGCACAAAAGCAGCTGTATTTAAATCCTTGAATACTAAATAGCCTTCACATATCTATCTTCATCTTCAGGAACACCCAAGAACCCCCAAACCCCAGGGTGCCTTGAGATGCAAATCTGAATCTTTGCTGAGAGAATTGAGAGCTGGCCAGTTCCTTCTAGCTTCCCATAGGTCCTTTTTGGATCTTCAGTATGATGGGCAACCTCTGTGTTAAGTAGGGAGTTGTGGGAGGTGAGAGTGGGCTCACCCACTCTCTGTTCTTAGCAAAATGGAGATTTGCATATTAGAATGCTTTGGGTTTGTGGTTCCTGTACTTTTGTTGTGGTCATATTTTTATTGTGGTGGTGGTTTAGTGGATGTTTACTTAATTATTTTATTACTATTACATTTTATGATAAAGTATTTATTTTTGACATGCCACACATTGGTCCATATGTAATCCTCTTGTGACCACATCTGCAGCTATATGAGTATCTATGTCCTGAAGATGAGGAGCAGGTCTACGGAGGTGCAATTTTATTATACAAAAGTAGCAAATGAGTGGAAAAATGCAGATGTGACCAACAGCAATCTAACATGTTAAAATAAAAGCTCTAATAAAAATGGGGAATTAGGGGGCGTGCCTGTACCAAAAAAAAAAAATTTGCCAGAGTGTGACAGCCGTGGTTGGATAGCACGGCTTCCCACTTAATGGGTCAGTAGTGAGCCCTTTTAGTTGGAATCTGGAGAGAGGTGTGTGTGTGTGTGTGTGTGTGTGTGTGTGTGTGTGTGTGTGTGTGTATGGTGTTTGGGTTGCTGCTTGTGTTTGTTTTTCTCTTTTTGGACAATTTTCTGTATCGGCATATTATTCTGACATTCAGACACGGGCTTGTATAGGCTGCCCTACCTGGTGTATATTGATGGGCTCTGCGTATCAAATTTTTATTTACAAAACTCCAGAATCCACAAAAGGCATTCCCATCAACCACCCTCACCACACAACATAAAAAAGAAAGAGAAACCTATATATTTTTGCACATCTTCCAAATTATTCCTTATCTGTTGCTAATAGCCCCACGTCACATCAAACTTGGTGATTACTCTCTTCCTGCATATTTCTAATGTCAATGCAGATCTTAACACCGTGTTATATCTAGTTAATCTACCTCAATAATATGTACATACGTCTTCAGTTATCCACCTACAGGGATCTATCTCATTGTCAACTATCCTCTATTTCCACAACATATCCTGCTGATTACTCAACTAAGTTTGAGACTAGCCACCAGGACCAAATTTTGAATTCAGTTGCCATCACCCTGTTAGATGGTATGGCCCCTCATGTTTGTTCCTTTTGTGTTAAAATTGAAAACTATAAATACCCTTTTTTTTTTTTTTTATATAACCTATTGACTTCT
>BLSH010219342.1:365690-376582 GCA_018402905.1 Glandirana rugosa | reverse complement strand
GCAAAAAGTAAGAAATTGGGTTTTTTTCCAAAATTGTCGCTCTTCTTTTGTTTATAGCGGCGATCAGAAATGACGCAGCAGTGATCAAATACCACCAAAAGAAAGCTCTATTTGTGGGAAAAAAAGGACGCAAATTTCATTTGGATACGTCGCACGACCGCGCAATTTTCAGTTAAAGCGACGCAGTGCCGAATCGCAAAAAGGGCTCTGGTCCTAAAGTGTGAAATCCTTCCGGGGCTGAAGTGGTTAAAGTGGATGTAAACCCACCACCCACCCAGTATAAACTAATGACACAGTATTAATGTATATATACATGCAAGCCTCCTGCATCTATCCCTACCTTTCAAATGTCCTTCCTGTAAGCACTAGCAGCTCTGTAAAACTCTGAAATCAGTGGGTGTCTGTGTTTGCTGGAGTTTGGTGGGTGGAGTTGTGATGTCACAAGCCTCCCCACCAAACTCTATACTGAGACATTGAGGAGGGAGGGAGGGAGGGAGGGGGCGTGTAAAACTTTCTCTGCTGTGTGAAGGAGATAAGCAAATTGCTTGTCACTCACAGAGCAAGGGGCGGATTGACTGTGTATTTCCCTGTTAGTCTGACTTTCTCTTCCTGAAAAAAATAAGCTCGTTACTCACAGTTGGATTAACGCTTTGTGGCAAGACTGGGCACAGATGATATGACATGCTATACTCTACCAGGCAGAATTATTAATTACATTTTTTTTTTTTTTCGGGTTTACATCCACTTTAACCACTTGCCGACCGTCAACCGCAGGTTGACGGCGACAAGATGGCTCGATATTGCAAAACGGCATCATACGACGGTGGCTGCGATATCGTGCACTGTGGGCGTGCCCGCACGCTCACTGTGTTCGGGGGGGGGGCCAGGGAGCGGGTGCGGCGGACTCGATCTCCGCTGGCTACCCGCGATGCCCCCCAGCAGTGAAAGACCGGAGGTCCGTGTAAGTAAACACGGATCTCCGTTCTGTGAGAGGGGGAAGGGCTGTGATCACAGCCTTCCTCTATATGGAACACAGTTAACCCTTAGAGCGCCCCCTCCAGGTTAACCCCTTCACTGCCAATGGCATTTACACAGTAATCAGTGCATTTTTATAGCACTGATCGCTGTATAGATGCCAATGGTCCCAAAAAAGTGTCAAAATATGTGCCGATATGTCCAATATATCGCTATATCGCAGTACCGCTAAAAATCGCAGATCGCCGCCATTACTAGTAAAAAATAAATAAATAAAAACCCCAGAAATGAATTCTCATCGTCCGTAAACGCGGCCACTTTTGCGCAAACCAATCAATAAACGCCGATTGCAATTTTTTTATCACAAATATGTGGAAGAATATAAATCGGCCAAAACCGATGAAAAAAAATGTTTTTTTATATTTTTTTTGGATTTGTATTTTAGCAAAAAGTAAGAAATTTGGGGTTTTTTGCAAAATTGTTGCTCTTCTTTTGTATATAGCGGCGATCAGAAATGACGCAGAGGTGATCAAATACCACCAAAAGAAAGCTCTATTTGTGGGAAAAAAAGGATGCAAATTTTGTTTGGGTACAACATCGCACAACTGCGCAATTGCCAGTTAAAGCGACGCAGTGCCGAATCGCAAAAAGGGCTCTAGTCCTAAAGTGTGAAATCCTTCCGGGGCTGAAGTGGTTAAAGAGGGAACTCACCTACAAAAGAAAAGAAAATTAGGTACCCCAAAAATCCACACCAGACGTTCATCTAAACATGCAGCCTTGCAGGCCAAGAAAGAGAGGAAAGAGGTGTAAATGGTCGTGTGTGCACCCCTTCACCTAAACAGTACCAGGCCACGTGCCCTAAACAAGAGGTGGGTACCTTCATTGTCCTCATGTTGATGAGGACGTGGGCCTATTCCCCACAACCCTGGCCATACAGGTTATTAGTTTAGAGATAACCACAAACAATGGGCCTATAATTATTGCTCTTACTCCAGTGTGAGCGTTGATATGTAATGTGTAGCACAATTAAGTTTTTGTGTATAGTATTTGGGTGCTCCCCGTGTTGTTAAAGGGGGCTTTCAGATTCTAATAAGCCCCCGCAGAACCAGACAACCATCGGGGCCAGGGTTGTGGGGAAGAGGACCTTGTCCCCATCAACATGTTTGCTTTGCTGATGGGAGGGGTGTTCCTTGGCAGGGTACATCCTCATGTTGAGGGAAAGTGGCCTAATATGGTTTGAGGGGAAAGGTGGTGCATGCTTAAATAAGGGTCTGGTGTGGATTTTTTGAGATGGACCCCACTTTTTTGTGCAGGGTCTCATATGTATGTATAATATATATATATATTTTTATTTTTTATTTTTTTTAAAGAACAACTCCTAAAGTAATTTACCCCAGGTCATGATCCCATCTCTCTCCTCTGTTAGGGTAAACAATCCAGTCGATCTGTAGACTGCATTTTTTGTTGGCTAAAGATAGGAGGGGGCTAATGAAATCAGGGGAACAGCAATTCACTCCAATGGCCACCAATTGGGGTGTTGATGCTGAAACTTTCACTGCTTCTTCAAACTTATCTCCATAACTGGTAGACGATATGTTCTAAATGAAACAGAAGAAACGGACATGTCACATAATTAGATAATAAGAAAATAAACATACAAAAAATTTTTTGAAAAGTTTGAAAAAGCATATTTTTGATGTAGGTTTCCTAAATATTCAAAGAATGATATGAGTAAATAATTGCTAAACATAAATGCAAGAATTAAAATCACTAAACAAGCCAGATCTCCTGAACTCTGGCAGAATGATTAAAGTGGTTGTTAAGCCGCTTGTATAAAATGCTCCCATTCCCTCTGTATTAACACAAGAAGTTCCCCTGTGCCTATGTTATAACATATACTTATCTGTACAGATAAGACACAGGATTCCTGGTATCAGTTGTTGTTTTTCCTTCTTACTATTAACCCACCCAACCACTGCCAACACAGCCACCATGAAGTAGGAGAATGGTATTTACTCTGCTTGATTCACCCTTAAATAAAGTTAAGCTCTGGGCAAATAGCTACACAGATGAAGTGTATACGGATCTCATAGCATACACTTACAGTAGCTGTTCCCACAACCCAGTGCACAAAGATGAAGGTTTTGGGTTAGCCATATACTCCAGCAGCAGAGAGAATGAGCAATATGAAATGCAGACACAAGCTGCACCATATGTACCCATGACGAATTCTTTAATTATAACACACTAACCTGACATGAGTAGGACAGCCAAGCTTTAGAATTTGGAAACTCCCTGAGAACCTGTACCAGGGCTTCTGCCTCCTTTTGACTAGGAATAGTCTCTATAGCAAACAGATCAACTCCAGCAGATGCCAGGCATTGCATCTGTACCCGATGCCAGTTCTTTAACTCCTGCAACCAGAGACAAAACAATTTAGTTTCCTGTGTGACTTTCAGCTTCATTAATGCCTTAGTAGACTAGGAGAACATTAATAGCTTTTGGAACAGATTCTAAAACATATGGTGATAAAGGTTACAATGCACCAATGGAAAAAGTAAAGTCTATTAATTATGTCTGATTTGCAACAGTGTTGCTGATTAAGATAAATCATCTAGTTATCCAAATATAAATAATGTAATTAATATAAATCAGTTGTTGCTCTCACCTAGAGCCCCTTTCAGATGGGTGTTTGCAAGATTTATTCATCCTGATGGACAGGCGGGTGTCAATGGACTTGTGTCCGATCAAGCCCACTAAAAACTGGAGAGGACTCCATCCTCTTCTGTTTAGAGGAGAGGATCGGAGTTAGCTGCGTATAAACAGACAACGGAGTCCGTTTACTTTTGGCCACCCATAGAGCAGAGTGGGCTCTGTCCATGTCCACGCTGTAGATACTGAGCGGACATGGATATGTCATCCGCCCGCTCTGCTCTGATCAGCAGGGGATCATCTGACAGATCCCCTGATTATCCAAACAATCGCCCATGTAAAAGCAGTCTAAATGAGCACTACTGTGGTATGAATAGTTCTGTCAATTCTAATAACTCCAATGATACTATGTTCCAAATAAATATATCAACAAAATGTTCTATGAATAGTTCACTCACAGGCTTAGTTCCCGTGTGTGGTAAAAACAGGCAGTTAATGTGTGCTTTTACTTCCCTCTGAATGCCCACCTTCAAAAGAATATTGCAGCCACTCAGATTCATTCACATTTTCACTGCTGTAGTGCAGTCAATTTAACTCAGCAAGTCACTTTTGGCAGGCAGTGCAGATTGCCAAACACGCCACTGAAGTCAATAGGACCATGCATGTATTTGCATGCCAACCGCTTGGAGTGTAGAATTGCAATACAAAGAGCAGGAGGGAAAAAGTGCTGGTACCTCGGCTGATGAAACAACAGGCAGATCTCCTGGTGCCACTGTCAAGCCTGCCCCTGGATTCAACTAATAATGTGCTGTTTATTTGTAAGGACTTGTTCATACAAATGATGTCAGTGTTTTTCTGCACTAAAAAAAGAAAAAAATTGCTGATCTCCGCATGAGCACACAGAAACAGTTATCTGCTATGTGCCCCATTCACACTTGAACACAGCCTTCAAGGGCACTGCAACAGCATGTCTGCATTGTTCTGTCCTGCACCAGATCTTACCCGTAGCTCCATTTCTCACTGCAGTGCATAGAAATGAAAGAAATGTCACACTGTGCAAATTCAATAAAGTTAAAAAAAACACTGCCAGCTATAAACAACACTACCTGTATGGCAAAACGCTGCCTTTTACCGTGCAGGTAGCATTAACCCCCATCAACACAGACAGTGGGGAATCAGGAATTGTCTTCTCCTGGCGGGGGAAGCCGTCCTCACAAGAGAATCCAGCAGGCTGGTTGTATCCAAGTTGATTGATCGATCAACTTTGGTACATTTAGCCTGCCAATTAACGGTTTGAATCTCGGCCGGTTCCTGCTGAACAGGCTGAGATTCGAACTTTGTATGGCCGACCTAACTTTCTCTACCTTTCTAAATGGTTTTCATCTGTCAAAAGGCAATTGTCAGTACCAGTGTATGAGTTTACTATTGATAGCACTTCTGTTGCTAGTGTACCTACAACGTATTTGGAACATAGTATTACTGGAATCATTCAAAATTACAGAGCTATTCATTCATTTTTTTCTGTAGGCGAGGGTAAGCACCAGCTGGTTTATGTTAAACAGATTCTGTAACATACCTCAATACTCATGTCTTTGACATAACTTCCCGTATACTCAGAACCATCATGAAGAAATGCTCCATAAGGACCAATAGATCCCGCAATTAAAACATTTCTTTTTTCTGAAAGGTCACAAAAAAAAAAAAAAAAACGTAGTCAAAAGAACTTGACATATCAGGAATACCAGGCATAAATGATTACCAATGTCACATACAGTATTTTACCATCAATATGCACCCACATCCTAAGTGAAAAGGATAGATGTGAATAAAACTTGGCCCTATGCAACAGGCAACATTTCTGCAATAACCTTAGCTATAGTACCAGCCCAGAGACCACCCATACTAATGCATTTCACCACTCAGGGTTTAGTCAGAGATGGGGGTATCGGAAGGGAGGCACTTAAAGTGATTGTAAAGTTATAATTTTTTCTTTGATAAATAACAAACACGTTATACTTACCTGCTCTGTGCAATGGTCTTGCACAGAGCTGCCCTGAATCTCCTATTCTCCGAGTGTCCAATAGCAAACTGCTTGTTATGCGGGCACTCATGCAGGCATGATCCCAAGCCAGGCTGTGTGTGTCTATTGACAAGCAGGACTTGATTGACTGCAGCAGGAGTCAATGGCTTCTGTTGCTTCCTCCATGTCCTGTGAGGAGAAAGAGAGAGATAGCAGTGCCATTGCTTTCAGGCACAGCGCTGGATCAAGATTGGGCTGGTAAGTATTTAGAGGGCAGGCTGGGGGAGGGGGGGGGGCTGACCATGCAAAACAATACAATAAAAACAGGTGCAATGAAAGCCTAATTAAAGGCAACCAGTGTTATGCCCCACATTAACTACAAAGGAAAGTGCTACTACCCCAGTTGAATGAAACTTCTGAGCTGTCGGGTGCAGGACAATCCGCAACTCTATACATGCTCTTAGTCCAGATTTATTATATCTCCATAAGATATACAGTAGATGTTAAATCATTTCAGCCATAATGGCCTTGCTCTTAACATTCTCCAATACTATATGTTGTATTGGACATACAGTATACGTTGGAATCTCACGAGTACCTGTAGACATGAATACATTGATGTGGAGCAGCCTGTAAAACTTTATGAGTGTGAAAGCTGCTGTGGCTGGACAGGGTTGGTCAGTGCACCAAGTGATACATTTAGGGCAGTATGCGCTCAGGGACAAATGCCTGGAATGCAAGAAATCTGCTCTCTGTCCAGCTGTCCCTGGGCACATACTGCCCAAAATCTTTGTATTACTTGGTGCACCATCCAGCCATAGCAGCTTTCAGCCTCTAATCAAGTTTTTCCAGGCTGCTGTCAACGGGGCTGGACGTTGCTCCTGTGCCTTCCATCCACATGAATACGCCGGTATCTCCCATTCATGGGCTAAATGCCCTGCATGCACGAGGCCTAACTCTGGTAAGGTGTTTGCTAAATATTACCTGAGGATTGCGTGTTGAATTCTTCTGCAGCTTCTTTAGCAAGGGATACTGCCACATTAAAAAGTTCTGCTGCCTCGTCTACATTAACACCCAAATGTTGTACAAATCCTTTAATGCTAGCTTGGTAGGTAGCTGTAGTCAAGACTTCAGAACCGCTCTTGAGAAAACTAAAACATAAAGATGTATAAATAAAAGGATCAGATAGCTCATAAAATACCAAAATGTTAAGCAACTGTGACACAAAATTACAAACTAAACATACCTGACTGTTAAAAATACACTGGGGTTGATTTACTAAAACTGAAGAGTGCCCACTTGGTCGACCATTTGGATGTAGCTTCTCATGCCTCCTTATGGACTTTTCATGTGTTCATAGCGAAACCCTCATCTTCCATCTATACTGTATACTGACTATGATGAGAGTTCTAAATTTGTACTATATTGTGTTACTCAGCAATGTTTTTTTCTTGTCATTTCATATCTTAATAAAAAAAGAGTGCAAAATCGGGTGCAGCTGTGCATGGTAACCCCTGATTGCAATGCCACCGATAAGGTAAATTATGACAAAACGCGTTGGACCGTGCTAACGCACATGACGTTGCCACGCCTGCTTGCAATTTCTGGAATATCTGGATTTGTTTACTACTATGTTTTGTATACACAGCGCTGTTTTGATCTTCCTGTGAGTAGCCTTGCTCTTCACTTTTAATAAATGGATTTTATATATCACACTATGCGGGCATATCTGCTTTGATTGCATGAGGAATCTTGTACCATCATGAGGATTAAATGTAACCATCTGGGTCTCAGCATCGAATACTAGTATATTGTTTGCAGGCCTATTTGACTCCGCAGATTCTGGTAAGAGTCCATTTAACTACTTATGATGGCCCACATGGTGAATATAGAAGCTTTCTGACACTCCTCATTACAGAGCGGTGGATTTCACTCTTGATTGGTACTGCTGTTTTCATCTATGCACATTTTAAACAGACATATAAATATATTATTTTTTTCACACAAGGTTTTCACTCGTGGTTTGTAGTATTATTAGCACAGCAGAATTTTTTTTATTAGCACAGCAGTTTATTTTGGTTTCTATACACAGCTGCACAGATTGTGCACTCCTCAGTTTTAGTAAATCAACCCCAAGGACTGCTGACAAAAAGGGCAATTTCACAGCAATCCAATAGAGCAAGGGTTAATAAATCATATGATGGCTTCACAAAAGACAGTGAACTGTACCAAATGTTCTACTTCTTTGCAAATGTGTCCTTGTAGCCTCTTTTGCATTTAAAATGTAACTTGATTAATGAAGTATTTCAACATAGTTAAGCTACGCTACCCAGGATTCATCCATCTGAGTTCTGTTGCCTTTGGCAAAACATTTGAAAAGATTCTTGTGTTTTGTTGCCACCATTTGTTTTTTCTAAAGGAAATCACAATTTGTTTAATAGGCCAAAAAATGTACAGCAAAAGAGTGCAACTATGAAAAAAAGAAAAGCTTTTCCAAACTGATCATTCATTTTCAAAAAGAAAATCTTTTCCAAACTGATCATTCAAAAGAACATCTGGACCACGTGCCAAATGTCAACACTAATAAGACCTACGGGGCTGTTTAAAAAACTTTGGCAGTTTGACTTTACTGCTACCCAGGGGCGTTGCTAGGTCTACAAATGATCTGGGGCTAGAGCCCATAGCAGCGAAGTAAAGAAAGACATACTCTTGAGCGGGCATACACATGTGTATAATATACATGTGTGTGTGTGTGTGTATATACAGTATCTCACAAAAGTGAGTACACCCCTCACATTTTTGTAAATATTTTTTTCTATCTTTTCATGCGACAACACTGAAGAAATAACACTTTGCTACACTGTAAAGTAGTGAGTGTACAGCTTGTATAACAGTGTAAATTTGCCGTCCCCTCAAAATAACGCAACACACAGTCATTAATGTCTAAACTGCTGGCAACAAAAGTGAGTACACCCCTAAGTGAAAATGTTGAAACTGCGCCCAAAGTGTCAATATTTTGTGTGGCCACCATTATTTTCAAGCACTGCCTTAACCCTCATGGGCATGGAATTCACCGGAGCTTCACAGGTTGCCACTGGAGTCCTCTTTCACTCTTCTATGTCGACATCACAGAGCTGGTGAATTTTAGAGACCTTGCGCTCCTCCGCCTTCCATTTGAATGCCCAAAGATGCTTAATAGGGTTTAGGTCTGGAGACATGCTTGGTCAGTCCATTACCTTTACCCTCAGCTTCTTTACAGTCACAGTACATGTTGGCATTCATGGTTCCCTCAACGAACTGTAGCTCCCCAGTGCCTGCAGCACTCATGCAGCCTCCGACCATAACACTCCCGCCACCATGCTTGACTGTAGGCAAGACACACTTGTCTTTGTACTCCTCACCTGGTTGCCACCACACACGCTTGACACCATCTGAACCAAATAAGTTCATCTTGGTCTCACCAGACCACAGGATATGGTTCCAGTAATACCTGTCCTTAGTCTGCATCATCTTTAGAAGAGGCTTCCTTCTGGGATGACAGCCATGCAGACCAATTTGATGCAGTGTGCAGAGAATGGTCTGACCACTGACAGGCTGATCCCCCACCCCTTCAACCTCTGCAGCACTCATACGTCTATTTCCCAAAGACAACCTCTGGATATGACGCGGAGCACGTGCACTCAACTTCTTTGGTCGACAATGGTGAGGCCTGTTCTGAGTGGAACCCGTCCTGTTAAACCGCTGTATGGTCTTGGCCACCGTGCTGCAGCTCAGTATCAGGGTCTTGGCAATCTTCTTATAGCCTAGGCTATCTTTATGTAGCTCAACAATTCTTTTTTTCACATCCTCAGAGAGTTCTTTGCCATGAGGTGCCATGTTGAACTTCCAGTGACCAGTATGAGAGATTGAGAGCGATAACACCACATTTAACACACCTGCTCCCCATTCACACCTGAGACCTTGTAACACTAACAAGTCACATGACACCGGCGAGGGAAAATGGCTAATTGGGACTCACTTTTGTTGCCAGCAGTTTAGACATTAATGGCTGTGTGTTGAGTTTTTTTGAGGGGACAGCAAATTTACACTGTTATACAAGCTGTACACTCACTACTTTACATTGTAGAAAAGTGTAATTTCTTCAGTGTCGTCACATGAAAAGATAGAATAAAATATTTACAAAAATGTGAGGGGTGTAGTCACTTTTGTGAGATACAGTATATATATATATATATATATCCTTACATCAGGGTCCCCAGAGAGCCCCTTCCTTACATTATGGTCCCCAGAGAGCCTCTTCCTTACATCAGGGTCCACAGAGAGCCCACCCTTACATCAGGGTCCACAGAGAGCCCCCCCTTACATCAGGGTCCCCAGAGAACCTCCCAATATATCAGGGTCCGCAGAGAGCCTCCCTATACATCAGGGTCTCCAGAGAGCCTCCCTATACATCAGGGTCCCTAGAGAGCCCCCCCATACATCAGGGTCCCCAGAGGCCCCCTATACAGCAGGGTCCCCAGAGAGCCTCCCTGTACATCAGGGTCCCCAGAGAGCCTCCCCGTACATCAGGGTCTACAGAGAGCCTCCCTCTGGCATCAGGGTCTACAGAGAGGCTCCTCATACATCAGGATCCACAGAGAGCGCCCCCATACATCAGGTTCCCCAGAGAGCCTCCCCATACATCAGGGTCCCTAGAGAGCCTCCCTATACATCAGGGTCCCCAGAGAGCCTCCCCATACATCAGGATCCTCAGAGAGCCTCCCCATACATCAGGGTCCCCAGAGAGCCTCCCTACACATCAGAGAAAGGGGGTGGATGAGAGGGGGTGAAAGAGAGACCCCCTAGCCCTGCCTGCAGTCCCTACTGTCCCAGCCTCTGTCTGTGTGGGTAGGTGTGTGATCCACCTACCTCCCACCCCCTCCCCCTTCGAACCCGTCGGCCCTTCTCGGGTCCTCCCTCACTCTCTCTCTTCTACTCCGGAGTGGTGGTGGGACTCGTCGTAGGGGACACGGAGGGTTTCGGACGTGAGGAAGAAGTTCGAGGAGAGGATCGAGCGACACTGACACTACCTTGTCCTTCTTTTTTCCGACTGACTCCTACCCACCCTCCATCCACCTAGTGTGTGGATGGGTGTGTCTGTCTCCGACCCTGTCATCCCTGACGTCCGTCCCGATCCCCCAGAGAGAAAGTGGGGGAGAGTAGGTGGGGGAAAGAGACTACACATCCCTCCGAGAGACCCCTGGGA
>BLSH010219342.1:349920-363534 GCA_018402905.1 Glandirana rugosa | reverse complement strand
CTGTGGCGCGGGTGTACTACCGTCAATCAGGGGGCCCCTGTCTTCTGTACAGATCGATCTGCTTGGCGGCAGTTTACTTGCCTTATGGAATTAGTATTGCCTTTTATGTAAGGATAATGATCTGTAGGCTTTCTGTGGCATCTGATCAATGTGACAGAAATCTACAGCTATATTCCTTTGTGTTGTAATTTACCCTTTGATGGAACAGTAGTATATTTGCTATGGAATATAGCTCAGAGAGCTGTATTGGGTAGTGATTCATTGTAATTGGCAGGTTTGTACATGTGTGGTGGATTTGGTTTGGAATGCTTCTATAAAGATAGCACATGGCTCTCATTGTTTGCTGTCTTCTCATAGAGGTCGGCCAAACCCCCCCATACATGCATGCCTTTCCTATTGTATAGTTTGAATGTAATCAAGTGTGTCATTGATTGGTTGTATTTGTATTTGAGCTCATGTCATGTGACTGTGCCTTGGAGGCTGATTGGCTGATTGCGAAGCCACCAGTGCCTTTTGTTAAACCTGTCTGACCAGTATAAATAAACACAGCAGCGAGAGCCAGGCAGGACAATATATCCCTGCTATCGGCCATGTGAGATGAAGCAATCTGTGTCTGTGTGTGTGTGTGTCTGCATCAACACAGGTCGATGGAATGCATTATGCAAAAGAGCTGAAAAATGCGCTTATTAGCGCAGGCAAATTATAATGCATACAAGGTATTATAATTTCCCTAACAATGTGCCTCAGGTTTCAAAGCTACCAACCCTAAAGCTCCTAAAATTATCTCCCCATAGTCCTGGTAGATCTTTTATCCATCTCCATCGCCCTAACTGTATTAAAGTGATTGTAAAGTCTTGTTTTTTCCTATACAAATAATAAACATGTTATACTTACTTGCCCTGTGCAGTGGATTTGCACAGAGCAGCCCAGATCCTCCTCTTCTCAGGTTCCTCTTCTGTGATCCTGGCCCCTCCCTCCTGTTGAGTGCCCCCACAGCAAGCAGCTTGCTATGGGGGCACCCGAGCCGGGTCACAGCTCCCTGTGTCCATTCAGACACGAAGCCCCAACCCGGCCCCGCCCCCTCTCTTCCCTGATTGGCTAGCTTACTTTGACAGCAGCGGGAGCCAATAGTGTCACTGCGGTGTCTCAGCCAATCAGGAAGGAGAATCTCGGACAGTTGAGACAGTTGTGGACACCACTGGACAGAGAGAGATCTCAAGTAAGTATTGGGGTGCTGGGGAGGCTGCTGCACACAGAAGGCTTTTTATCTTAACGCATAGAATCTATTAAGATAAAAAACCTTCTGCCTTTACAACCCGCTTTAACCTCCCTGGCGGTAATCCCGAGTGTGGCTTGGGGTGGAATTTCAGTACAATTAGCGGTAACCCCGAGCCACACTCGGGATTGCATGGCTGGATCCAGGCTGGGTTACTCACCTTGTTCCCTGGATCCAGCGATGTCCTCCCGCGGTGTCAGCGTGTCTGTCCCTCCACCCGATGCCTCTGTGTGCCGGGCTCCGTTCCCTGCGAGCGTCGCGTCGCACGGGGACAGAGACTGGCGGGAAATTGAAATAGTGAAACACACAGTATACATACAGTACACTGTAATCTTACAGATTATATTACTGTATGAAATCATTTCACATCCCCTTTGTCCCTAGTGGTTTGCCCAGAGCCCTGCATGCACTTTTATATAATAAATGTCATTCTTTCTGCCTGGAAACATGAGAATGTCCATAGCAACCAAAAAGTGTCCCTTTACGTCAAAAGTGTTTTTTTTATCAGCTAGAAAACACCGATAGTAAATAAGAATCATTTGCAGAATTGAGTGATACTGATTTTTGGGGAAATTTATCATCAGACACTGAAAGTGACGACAGCAACAATTCTGCAACTGAGCAAATTTCAGTGTTTTTGGTTTGATTACATTATTGAATAAATTTTATTACTGTTACGTTATTATTTCTGATAATTATTTATAGTTATTTACATTATAATTTATGATTTCATGTTCCTAACTTTTTCATACCCGGGATGTCTACTAGACTCTTGTTTGGACAGATTTAAGTGAGTTATTGCTAAGAATTACAGGCCTACAATATAAAATGCCAAATTTCCATGCAAAATAATCATACCGCTTTCAGCACCAAAAATCTGAAATAATCATACCGCCAGGGAGGTTAAAGAGCATCTAACCCCAAGCAAAAATGTAACATATTGCAGCGAAGAAAACATTTCTTTACAGAAAATCCCATTTGGATTCCACAAAGAAAAACAGCATTCAGGAGGCGGCAGTATTGCTTCCTGAATGCCTGGCAGCCATTGCTCTACCGCCCTCTGAAAAAAGTGTTCTGCCGTGGATTTTCAGAAGGGTAGTACGGAGTGGTACAGGTGTGAACAAGCTCCAAATACATCTCTAAAAGAGCCCTGTATAGCAGTTGACACTTGACAGAGATTCCTATTTTCAAAACTAAAAAAAGTTTTGGCTGGACCCTTTAAAGTCACATATCAACTTTTCCTCGCAGCTTCCAAAGAATGCAGTCTCTACTCTTTTTTTAGAAAGAGGACAGTAGTAGAGGCAGTCTCCATGTTTTCTTATGATAGGTTTCCATTAAGACCAGGTCTTAAATTTTAGTTATGCCAATTACTCATTATGCCAACCATCGCCTGATACAGATTTTTACTCTGTGGCCCACTGGTACAGCAGCAGCACTAATCCCAACTATTACATCTTGTATGATTTGCTACGGTAGTCAGGCCTCTCTTTTAGAATTTTCCATTCAATGCTGTGGCAAATTTACTGGTAAACCCAATTGATTTAACTAAAGTGAAAGCTGACCCCTTTTGCAGGTATAACGATGTAAAACATTAAGACTGAGTGCCTACACAAAGGATAAGCAATTAGCGGACCTCCAGATGTTTCAAAACTACATCATGCCTCTGCCGCTGGGTGTCATGCTTGTGGCTGTCAGAGTCTTGTTATGCCTCATGGGACTTGTAGTTCTGCAACAGCTGGAGGTCCGCTAATTGCATATCTCTGGCCTACACTGTTTAAAATCCAGTAATATGCTGTCCCCACCCTGCTCTGCACATGCTCAGTTGCTATCCATTTTTAGCTACTGCTGGGTTTGTAGAGGCCGATCTGCTGACAGCCTTAAAGTGGAGTTAAACCCTCTTATCCATCACAGACAAGGAAGCCGCTTCTGTTTGATCTTCCAACTGCCATGGTGCTGCAAATGTGATCCGTTAGAACGCCAGCCATTTGATAATTTGACAGTTTGGTTGAGGACACAAGCAAAGGTGACAGTTAGCAATTCCAGCATTCCAGGAATGTAACTTTTTTTTAATTGTTAAAGTTGAATTTTAGTCAGAAAATTAAGTCCTGATAGATCTCTTCAGGCTGGTCCCTTTTGCAGGTATAGCTTCGTAAAACATTACAAATAAGTACCTATACTGTGTAGAATCCAGTAATATACAGTCTCCCTGCTCTGCACAAGCTCAGTTGCTCTCCATTTTTAGGCATTTTTACTCACTTAAGGACTAATTTTTTTTTTTTGCTAGAAAATTACTTAGAACCCCCAAACATTATATAGATATATTTTTTTTAGACACCCTAGAGAATAAAATGGCGGTCATTGCAATACTTTATGTCACACTGTATTTGCGCAGCGGTCTTACAAGCGCAATTTTTTTTTAAAAAAAATACATTTTTTGAGTTAATAAATACATTTTTGAGTTACAGAGAAGGTCTAGTCTTAGAATTATTGCTCTCGCTCTAACGATTGCAGCGATACCTCGCATGTATGGATTGAGCAGCGTTTTCATATGTGGGTGCAACTTACGTGTGCGTTAGTTTCGGCACGTGAGCTTGGCAGGAAGGGCGATTTATTATTTTTTTTTCTTATTTTACTTTTTATTTTTATACTGTCCATTTAAACATTTTTTGGGGTCACTTTTATTCCTATACAAGGAATGTAATCATCCCTTATAATAGAAATAAGCATGTCAGGACCTCTTTAATGTGAGATCTGGGGTCAAAAAGACCTCAGATCTCATATTTTCACTAAAATGCAATAAAAAAAAATTAAAAAAAAGGGATTTTTTTTTTTTTTTCACAAAAAAAATTTCCCCTGTAAGACCATTGGGCGGAAGTGACGTTTGACATCGCTTCCATGATCCAATAAGTTTGGAGCCGAGTGGGGGCCATCTTTCCCTCACTCGACTGCATGCCTCACAGGAGAGAGGACTAGATCATCTCCACCGCTACCGACGGCTCCGGTAAGCGGTGGAGACCACCAGAGCGTGGCGGACAGGGGGAGGGACACCTCTCCCGCCGTCGATAAAAGTGATCTTGCAGCAAATCTGCCACAGAGACTACTTTTTTCTGAAAGCGGACCGCCCGCTGTTTAAAAAAAATACCGGGGTTATGGCAGCTATCTTCTGCCATAACAATGGTATTCAACTTCAAACAGCCGACGTATAACGACGGCGGGTGGTCCGTAAGTAATTAAGCACTAACTAATTTGTAGAGGCCGATCTGCTGACAGCCTTAATGTGGAATAAAGCCTTCCTATCCTTTACAGCCAAGGAAGCTGCTTCTGTTTGATCTGCAATGGCCATGGTGCTGCACATGTGATCAGTTATGACACCGGCCATTTGATGGTTTGAGCTTGGTTGAGGACACAAGCAAATGTGACCGCTAGCAATCCCAGCATTCCAGGAATGTAACTCTTTTTTTTAATCAATGGGTTCAATTGCTCGTTACGATTTAATGATGTTCAGGGGCTCTGGGCTTCAGCAAAATGGCAGCCTCCGTCAAGAAGGAAGAAGAACAATGCTGGAGGCAATTTACAGCACACACTAATTTTTGTAGCATAATTGCTAATGTGGAATGTATGTTCCTTCCTAAAGAACATTATTTTTATCAGCTGTGACCCATGGTTTGTATAGTGTGCCGCTCAGGCTCGATCACTATGGGAAGTAGTGTGGGTGATGCTGCATCCACTGCAGGAGTGCCAGCAAGGTATGGAGCTTGTGCCAACTCCTGTAGTCACTGGAAGGAAGAGAGGAAAGATCAATGGTGCCACACATCCACTGAGTCCTATGGTGGTATGAGAAAGACAACCTTCTGATGCGGCTTCTCTCATACCACCATAGGACTCCGTGAATGTGCGGCACCAGGGATCTTCCCTCTCTTCCTTCTATTGTTTTTATCAAGTTGTTATGGGTAAAGTTCTGCTTTAAATTGATGGGTTTAGTTCCGTTTTATGATTTACTTCTGCTCAGGGGCTCTGGGCTTCAGCAAAATGGCAGCCTCCAGCAAGAAGACACAGAGACAATGCTTGAGGCAATTTACAGCACATTGAAAAATAAAAATGCAGCGCTTAATAAGTATAAAAGATAAAATGTAGCATGCACTAAGGAAACAATATATTAAAAGTCCACAGGTGCATGTGCAAGAAATGTTCTCAGATCTGTGCTGAAGATCAATACAGCAAAGACACAGTCCACTGGACTTTTGATACATTGTTTCCTTAGTTTATTTAATATTTTATCTTTTATACGTATTAAGGCCTCATACACACGGGCGTATCTTTAAAAATAAACAAAACATCGGGCCCGACGTCAAGGAAAAAAAAACTGCGTTTTTCGGCGTTATGCATCGGCGTTAGTGAGCGTCGGCGTCAATAGGCGTTTTTTAAAAAAAAATCATCCCTCTGCTATTTTTCAACCTAAAAACGTCGGCGTCAAAAAATGCCGGAAAATGCCGGTACAATATTAGTTGGCGTTTGTTGGCATTTTGCGGCGTCAGCGTCAAAAAAAGCCAAAATGTTACAGCCTCAGAACGCGATGGCCGTGGGTTCTACTTTCAGCTCACTAACGCCGTCGCCATCTACAGCTCAAAAACGCCGACGTTTTTATGGGGCCATTGACTAACATGGAGAGCTGCAAAAAACACCAGAAAACGTCTGTGTGTATGAGGCCTAAGCGTTGCATTTTTATATTTCAATGTCTTTTGTTCTTGCCAAGAATTTATGCTGGCTGCATTTTCAAGTTTTTTTTCTGTGTAGCGCAGGTTCTGTAGTGTTTTTAATTTACAGCACATACTAATTTTGGTAGCGTGATTATTAACCACTTCCTTACTGGGCACTTAAACCCCCTCCTGCCCAGACCAATTTTTGGCTTTCAGCGCAGTCGCATTTTGAATGACAATTGCGCGGTCGTGCGCCGTTGTACCCAAATAAAATTTGCATCCTTTTTTCCCACAAATAGAGTTTTCTTTTGGTGGTATTTGATCACCTCTGCGTCATTTCTGATCGCCGCTATAAACAAAAAATGAACGACAATTTTGCAAAAAAAAAGAACAATATTTTTTACTTTTTGCTAAAGTACAAATCCATTAAAAAAAAATTATTCATCAGTTTTGGCCGATATATATTCTTCTACATATTTTTGGTAAAAAAAAAAAATAATAATATCGCAATCAGCGTATATTGATTGGTTTGCGCCTAAGTTATCGCACCTACAAACTATGGGAATTGATTTATTGCGTTTTTATTATTTCTTTTTTTTTTACTAGTAATGGCGGCGATCTGCGATTTTTATTGGGACTGCGATATTACAGCAGAAACGTCGGACATTTTTTACACAATTTTTGGGACCAATGACATTTATACAGCAATCAGAAATTTAAATATCCACTGATTACTGTGTAAATGTCATCGGCAGTGAAGGGGTTAACCTGCAGGGGGCAGTGAAGGGGTTAACAATGTTCCCTGGGTGTGTTCTAACTGTGGGGGGGCGGGGATGGCTGGGACATAACAGATCTAACTGATCCCAGTGACAGGGATCAGTAGATCTGGTATATCCCGTCACAGAACGGAGAACTGCCGTGTTTACATCGGTGGTTCCCCGTTCTGCAGCTCTGTCAGGCGATCGTGGGTCTCGAGCGGACATCGAGTCCGCCTGACCCACGGGCACTGCCGCTGCCGCCAGGGGGCGCGCCGGGAGCGTGCACAGGGGACGACGTCCATGGACGTCGTCCCGACATTTCAGATCCGCGCTGGAGCCGTACTTCAGCAATAGCGCGGATCTGTAGGGGTTAATGAAGAACGTATTTCCCTTGCTAAAGTACATTATTTTTTATCACGTTGTTATGGGTAAAGTTCTGCTTTAAGTAAAAATGAGCTGCAGTGTCTAGAAATGCATGGAGATGTCAGGAGAGCTCCAGTATAGTGTGAAAAAATGCTCCATTGAAATGTAAACAGGACACATAGAAAACAATTGCTTTCTTTGTATCCTTGCAAAGATCTGCATTTTTCAAGTGCAGAAAAACACAGGTCTCCACACAAGGGTGAATGAGCCCATATAGAAAAGAAGATTTTCCAAGTTGTGAGTGGGATGTATTTCTTATAATTACCTAGTGTGGACATCCTTAATTGCTTGTGGATTGGTATGAAGAAGTCTTGCACTCCAAAGTGGATCTCCCTAAAATAGAAATACAGAGCAGGTTCATAATGAATCGCACCTCTTTATCTTGCCAAGTACAGTAAAACCTTGGTTTGAAAGTAACGTGGTTTGAGAGCATTTTGCAAGACAAGCAAAATTCTTTAATAAAGTCTGACTTGATATAAAAGCAATGTCTTGATCTAAGTAGCTCCATGTCACAACTGTATATAAAAGAGAAGAGAGGCACCTCTAAATGTAGCAATATGGTTACAGTTAACGATGGTACAACATCTAGCAACTCACATGGTTGATGATTAAAACAGGCACATCTAAGTATGCAGGCATCCGGGGTAAAGCTGTCCACATAGACCATCCTCCGCACCGCCATCCTCTGCACCGCCATCATCCCTTCTACGCTGCACTCCACCAGCTTTTCAAGCCTCGCTTTCAGATTGCTCTTCTGCAGGGAAGTCTTCGGTGAGAGTCGGTGATGTGGAGGACGGTCTTTGTGGACAGCTTTACCCCAGATGCCTGCATACTTAGATGTGCCTGTTTTAATCATTAATCATGTGAGTTTCATTAAATGTAACCATATGCTCGCAATCTAAGGTTTTACTGTAAATAGAAACATTTGCTTTCTATCTACTAAGTGTATAGAACGGCCCTTTTCAACATTCTTAACATGGTAGAACCCTTAAAATAACTTTCAGGTCTCAGGGAACTCCAGTAATAATTGTTATATTTACAGCTCAGGATACGTTACCATAAACAGTAAGTAGATATAAGAATAAATAAAAGAAAATGAGAAGTACTTATATTTGTCACCCAAGACTGCCCTATAAGACATCATTCTTTTCCGTAATAAAAATGAAATGAAGCAAATGATAATAATGGCCAGAAAAGAAATGCAGACAGTAATGTTTCCTCATATTGTTGGTTAGTACATTACATTGTAGTCAGTGGGAGAAAGACTTCCTTACATTGGTAATTAAAGTATTACTAAACCCAGGACCCTGCATTCACTATATCTGGTCTCCCACTGTACACAGAACATGGAAATGCAACTATTTTAGTAAATACATACTGCTAAATAACTCTTTTCATCAGAAGTATGTAGCAGTCTTGTGACTTCTATCAGTGTCTGGTTAAAGCTTATTCTTCCCTGACTGTCCTATGAAGCTACAGGACTTCTGACCCTCTGTCCAGACAGTGCTGATTGGCCCCATGCTGATCACATGCACTCTACCAAGAAAAAAAAAAAAAAGCTCTCTAGCAATACACACCAAATTGAGCATGTGCAGAGTGCTCCCAAGGCTCTGTACTATCAGGAGATGGTTTTGGGACTGTGGAAGAAGGGAAGGATCAGAGAAAACCAGATCAAATAGCTATTTTACACAATGCAGAGGACCCGCTGACCCGCTGTTAACTCGCAACAGTCCCATTCACTTTAATGGGACGACTGGTGATGCGGCAGTGACTCAACAAGGTGAGTGGATGCCTCCTAACAGGCACTGCCATGATGGATCTGAAATGACAGGGACATTTTAAATGGAAGGACTTATTCTTGCTGGTAGTTAGAATCTTTATTATTTACAAACAAAATAAAGTTTCCTATTTAGAATAACAAGCTGTCAGGTTAGTAAAACAGTGATATCAGAACCAATTCAATCATACAGTTTGTAGTGTACATAGATTTGCCAAACAATGGGATAATGGAATACTCCTGAACTTTGTTTTATCTCATGGTTACTATGAAATTGTGTGAATGCATCATTGCAATGCTTGTTATCTCAGCTTGCAGAGCTTGGATTCATTGAATGAGTTTACCAAAAATGTAAATATTGCAGCATATACAGCCACATGCTACATAACTAAACTCCATTTCATGCTGAATAAACTGAATAATTAATGCATCTTAAAAAGAAAACTAACTTTAGATTTTTTACTCTAAAAGCATTTTATTAAAATTAATTAAATAAAAAAAAAAAAAAAATCGATTTAAATCAAAAAAATCTGATTCAACCAGTACAGATCCGCACTATAGCTGAAAGGCAGCTACAACGTGGACCTGAATTGCTGGGGGGGACGTCCATGGCCCTTTGTGCGCACTCACAGCCAGCAGCGGCAAACTCTCGCACCTGCCGTGTGAGTGTGCCCGGGATGTCCACTCGTGACCTGCGATTGCCTAATAGCGAGGCAGAATGGGGAACCGGCAATGAAAACACGACGGTTCTCTGTTCTGTGAGGGCGGACATGACAGATCTACTAATTCCTGTCAACGGGATCAGTGAGATCTGTTATGTCCCTGCCAGCCCAGCCCCCATACAGTTAGAACACATACAGGGAACACAGTTAACCCCTTGATTGCCCCCTTAGTGCTAACCCCTTCCTTGCCAGTGACATTTATTCAGTAATCAGTGGCTATTTACATTTCTATTCGCTGTATAAATGTCAATGGTCCTAAAAAAAGTGTCAAAAATGTCCATGTTCGCCCCAAAATCACAGTCCCTATAAAAATTGCAGATCTCCGCCATTACTAGTAAAAAAAAAAAAAAAAAAAAAAAAAAAAAAAAGTTTGATACCCTTAACTAAATACCGTAAAAATAATAGGGAAAAAAAAAAAAAAAAAAAAAAAAAAAAAAAAAATGGATAATAAAAATGCCATAAATCAATTCCCATAGTTTGTAGATGCGATAACTTTTGCGCAAACCAATCAATATACGCTGATTGCGGGCTTTTTTTTACCAAAAATATGTAGAAGAATATATATCGGCCAAAACTGATGAATCTTTTTTTTTTGGATATTTATTATAGCAAAAAGTAAAAAATATTGTTCTGTTTTCAAAATTGTTGCTCTATTTTTGTTTATAGTGCAAAAAATAAAAGCCACAGAGGTGATGAAATACCACCAAAAGAAAGCTCTATTTGTGGGGAAAAAAATTATAAAAATTTTGTTTGCATACAACATCGCACGGCCACGCAATTGTCATTCAAAATGCGACAGCTCTGAAAGCCGAAAATTGGTCTGGGCAGGAGGGGGGTTAAGTGCGCAGTAAGCAAGTGGTTAAATATAAAAAAATAACCAGTTACACTTACCGGTAACGGTGTTTCTGGGAAGTCTTCCAGGACGGCACAGCTGAGAGATGACTGGTCCCACCCGACAGGAAACACAATCAAGAAAAAGTTCAAAAGCCCCCGCCCCTCCCATGCTCCTCAGTTTTGTGCAAAAGTATTGACCCACATCAGTGCATGAGAGTTAAAAAACAGAGTTTCATATAACATAGATAATCCTAACACACGATTGGGTGGGAAATAGGCCTGCCGTCCTGGAAGACTTCCCAGAAACTCTGTTACCGGTAAGTGTAACTGGTTATTTTCTCAAGTCGTCTTCCAGGACGGCACACCTGAGAGAAAAGCAAGATGCTCAGGCCTACCTTAGGGCGGGACCACAGCCTGTAGGACTTTCCTACCGAAGGCTAGGTCCTGAGGGGACAGAAGTTCAACCCTGTAATGCCTCAGGAAGGTGTTCCGGCTTGCCCACGTTGCTGCTCTGCAGATCTGGTCTACCGATGCTCTGGCCTTTTCTGCCCAAGAAGTCACCAGAGACCTCGTAGAGTGAGCTTTAAGACTAGGGGGAACTGCATCCTCGAAAGAGAGGTCGGATTGTTTTGAGACCTGAGCCAGGGAAGCGTCCAACCTAGGAGTCTTAAAGAATTTCTCCTTCTTCCTCCTGGCTATCCTCATCCAGACAACTCTGCTCAGACCCTTCTGCTTCTTCCTCCTCCTCTGAGTCCTGCGTGGCAGGAACCCTGACAGTGGCCCGCTTAATTGGCCTCTCAAGGCCTGACAGCCCTTCTTGTGAGGAAGAGTCCTCTAAACTAGACAGTGCCTCCACTTCCTGCCTTGGTTTAAGGGTTGCTTGAAAAGACCTGAGAGTAGACAACATCTCTGTCTGTGCAGCAAGAAAATCCTTCATAACCTGGGACGTTTCTTTCCCTGACAGCTTATGAATACATTTAAAGCAGAAGGGCTTTGTGTGTTCCTGTGGCAGTTTATCATTTCAGTAACCACATCTTTTATAGTGGGAAGAGGTCTTAGACTTCCTGGGCTACGGATTCCACGTCTGCAAGATAAATGCACCTGCATTAACCTCTACCACTCCCTGCAGGGGTAAGGTTCAGGGTCCCACCCCCCCAGTACCCCTGCCAGCTGGCCGACTCACTCCCTGTGGTCTCCTTATTGGCTGTGACCGTTGCCGGTCCCTCCTCTCTGTCCACCTCTGTAGAGGCCAGAGCGCTCCAGCCGACCGCTGCTGTGGCTCTGCTGTGAAGAGCAGGAGGCTTGTGGACGACCGCTGCGCTGGTTGCCCCCTCCTGTGAAAACGCCGCCGCCATTTTGGTGAAGTCCCGAGAACCGGAAATACCCTCTAGTGGCCGTGACGTCACTTCTGGTCACGAGGGAGGAAGCAGGGAACGATTTTCTGACTCCAGGCCGTCTCCTCCTCCCCCCCCCCCCGGCGTCTCCATACGGCTCCAACGAGGGGGCTACTCCTACAATGGAGGGCCCGTGAAAGAACATACAGCCCAGCCTCCTCAATCTCTGACAACCCAGCCAGGTAAGAAGAGAGAGGGGGAAAAAGGTCCCTGAAGTTTCTGGCCACCCCACTGTGCCCAGGGTCCTTCAGTTCTCAGGGGGACTCTTCCAGTCCTGCTGCACCCCCCTGAGAAGACCGTCAGTGGGAAGAATGCCCCTTACATTGGTGGTCAACGGGATGAATGCGCCTTACATTGGTGGTGATTATGAAGAATGCTCCTTGCATTGGCGGTCAGTGAGAGAAGGGTCCCTTTACAATGGTGATCAGAGTGAAGCATGCTCTTTACATTTGAAGTCAGATAGTCCGTGGGAAGAATGCTCCTTACATGGGAAAAATTCTCACTACATTGGTGGTCAGCCCCCCCACCCCTTCTAACATTGGTGGTCATTTTAAAGAATACTCCTTGCATGGGTGGTCAATATGAAGAATGCTCCTTACATCTTAGGTCAGTGGGAGAAGAAACCTCTTACCATTGGTGGTCAGTAGGAGAGGGAACTCCTTACACTGGTGCTCAGTGGGAGAAAGGCCTCCTTACTTTGGCGGTCAGTGGGAGAAAGGCCTCTTTACATTGGCGGTCAGTGGGAGAAAGGCCTCCTTACATTGGTGGTCAGTGGGAGAAAGGCCTCCTTACATTGGTGGTCAGTGGGAGAAAGGCCTCCTTACATTGGTGGTCAGTGGGAGAAAGGCCTCCTTACATTGGAGGTCAGTGGGAGAAAGGCCTCCTTACATTGGTGGTCAGTGGGAGAAAGGCATCCTTACATTGGTGGTCAGTGGGAGAAAGGCCTCCTTACATTGGTGGTCAGTGGGAGAAAGGCCTCCTTACATTGGTGGTCAGTGGGAGAAAGGCCTCCTTACATTGGTGGCCAGTGGGAGCGGGGCCTCCTTACATTGGTGGCCAGTGGGAGCGGGGCCTCCTTACATCGGTGGCCAGTGGGAGCGGGGCCTCCTTACATCGGTGGCCAGTGGGAGCGGGGCCTCCTTACATCGGTGGCCAGTGGGAGCGGGGCCTCCTTACATCGGTGGCCAGTGGGAGCGGGGCTTCCTTACATTGGTGGCCAGTGGGAGCAGGGCCTCCTTACATTGGTGGCCAGTGGGAGCAGGGCCTCCTTACATTGGCGGCAAGTCAGAGCAGGACCTCCTTACTTAAAAATGCGTAAAAATTAACTTCACTCAAAAACTTCACACTATCTACTGCCCTACTGACTCCGTCCTCTGTTCTACTGACACCATCCTCTGTTCTACTGAGACCATCTGCTCTGCCGACGCCGTCCACTGCTCTGCCGACGCCGTCCACTGCTCTGCCGACGCCGTCCACTGCTCTGCCGACGCCGTCCACTGCTCTGCCGACGCCGTCCACTGCTCTACCGACACCGTCCACTGCTCTACCGACACCGTCCAATGCTCATCTCACACCGCCCAGTGCCCTACTGACACTGTAATACATTTCAAAATATTTGTTTACATTCATTTATAAGAGTGTAATATATATATATATATATACACATACATACACACAGGACCGGATTAAATATTTACTTACATTTGTTTATAAAACTTTACATAATGTCACAG
>BLSH010219342.1:328386-346870 GCA_018402905.1 Glandirana rugosa | reverse complement strand
TCCCCCCCCCCCCCCCCCGTTGCCCACATCTTATAAATCATTTTTTTAACATTAAAATAATGCCATTATATACCTTTTTTGGCTGATCTGTATACCACTGTCACATGATAAACTGCACAGTTTGTCCATAGCTGTGTGTTTAGGTAGGAGGAGATTTCCACTACGGCTTGTTTACACGCTCACATGTGTGATGTGAATATCATGTGACCTGAACAGTTCAGCTGAAACAGGAAATGTTCTATCCAGCAATAGAGACTAAACAGGAGGGCTACCCTCACTGTATTATATGGCCTTGCCAAGATAGTGCAGGAGGGGGAGGATCTGTCCATACAGGATCAAAGAGCCTTTTTACACAATGCACAGGATTAACCCCTTAAGACAGATTTTACTGTTGTGGGTTTAGTAACACTTTAATAACTCTTTATTGTTCACCATCATCTGAGTATTACGTTTTACATGTGTAGATGTATTGGCCTATTATTTAATATGATGGTACATCAAATAATAAATGGCTTCCCTTTGGCTTGGCGTTCAGTGTACAGTGATTAGTGTTCAACCAAGTTCTACATGGGTAAAGGGTAGAATCTGACGTATCAAATGAGCCCCCTGGCTCTTCCTAAAGGTTGTACAATTAGGAGTGCTCAACCTGTGGCCCACCAGCTGTTGCAGAACTACAAATCAAATGAGGCATTGCAAGGCTGACATTTACAAACATTATTCCCAAAGGCAGAGGCATGATGGGACTTGTAGTTCTGCAACAGCCGGAGGGCCACAGGTTGAGCACCCACCATTTACATTATATTATTTTGTTTGTCTTCAATCGCAGGCAAAAAAATAAATGAAGCCCCGAATAGTGCAGGATCTATTTCTTCTTTCTCCATGGGATGATGAAATACAGAAGCATTCTTATCATAATCCACTGTTTTACAATTCTCCTCCACATGGTTTCCGGTTCTGATTGGTCTGCTGAAATTGCTTTTCTTGTTGATTTCCAACATCGTTTTTTACAATGCAAGAACATTGGCCAACATTGGTCCTGCATTGTATGTGCTTGCAAAGGGCATTCTGATGCTGGAGAGCGAAAGAACAGACGGTCAGCTGCCTTGGGTCCCTGAATTTGAAATAGAACTATATGAAAAACTTTTTTTTTTTTTTTTTTAATTTTGGATAGAGTAAGGGAGGAATATAACCCCTGTTGGATTTCTTTTTTTTTTCCCTGCCACCTGTGTCCCATTGGGGGGATTTCCCTTCACTTCCTGTCCCATAGCCAAACAGGAAGTGAGAGCAAATCTTTGGAAATTTAGGGAATTTCTTGGGGACCCCCATTGGAAGATTTAGCCCCCAGTCACACGGATGTGACTTGTCATGCAAATTTATTTTAAATCTCATGACAAGTCGCACCCTATTGTCCACAATGGAAGCGGTCAAGTCAGTGCGACTCTGACTCCATCGGAGTTGCGCCGATTTTGAAAGTAGTTCTTGCACTACTTTTTGCAAGTTCGGGTGCGAATTGCATAGACATCTATGCATGAAGTCGCACATATATCTTCCAAGTCCCACCTGGATAACACTGACATGTGGCTTAGAAATTGTGCGGCTTCAAGTGAATTCACACGATTTCATAGCCGTGTTCGGTGTGACCGAGCGATATCCCTCTATTACTTGTCTGTACACAAGCCAAAATTTGGGATTTTCTTTTACTTTCAATGCTAATGATAAACAGGGCAAATAGTGAGGATGAATCTCCTTACCGGGGGCACAAACAGCAATAAAACGTGACAAACATTCCAAAACTCCAAAAAAAGTTTTGCCTTTAGCTATACTTCAGGTATTACTCTGTTTTCATCAACCCCTGGTAATATGAGCATTATATGCTCTATCAGTGGGGTAGGGGGCATTTGTATTTATTTTAATTATGGCCAGAGTTCTGCCGTTGTTATGAAATCTTAAAGTATTTTTCCCATAGTGTCTTTCAGGACAGCCAATTATGAGAAGCCTCGGCTCCTCCCTTCTCAAGAAACACTGCCCAGCCCAGAATTAAAAGCATGCTTCCCCGCCGCCTCCTCAGTTCTGGTGTTTACTCCAGTGGGGAGAAACCACGGGGAAACCGTGGCCAAGACAGCCGGGGAGGCTGAGGACTGTATGTCCAGGAAGGAGACGGAGGTCTCTGAAAACTAGTGGCGGTGCTATGCCTCGGGGAGAGGTTACCTGGCAGCCACACTATCTTTTATTGCCACAGCAGCTTGTCCGAAGGTTGTGTCTTGGGAAGCTCCGGAGGCCCGCTTTCAGGTTCCCAGTGGAGGCTCAGGATAAGTCCCTAACCCCCCCCCCATATATTTTTGCGGCCCGAGATGGAGCTCCCATTGGGCCCATGTGGCGGGTGCACTTTTCCTTGCGACTTCCAGTTCCAGCCATGGATGCTGAAGGCGGGCCAGGCTTGGGCTGGTGGGGAGCCAAAAAGGTTGCACAGGCAGCCGGAGGCTCCAGAGGCAGGACCATGCTTTTCGCGGCGGGAGTGTGTTGGAGGCAGGGGCCATCCTGGTGGCTTCTGGCGATGCCAGCATCAGCCATCTTAAGGTAAGGGGGGACCTGGGGGGGTGCGCCCCTTACCTGTCTGTTGCTTGCAGCTCCATGGCTGCTGTTTCCTCTTGGTGGTCGGAGGGGGCAGAGACACATGAGACCTGGGGGCTGGTGGTTCTATGTGCTCTCCCGGGGGTCCCTGCGCGTCTGGCTAGTGGAGGGGGGAAGATCCCAGGGCAGGCGCTGATCCAGACCGCCTCACAGTTAAAGCAGGGTTGTCTGCCAGTTGAGCAGGTTGTAAATCCCACAGCCCCAGACTGTGCATTCACCAGCTGAGTAGGGTACCGTGCCCTTCCTGCTGGTCATCCCCTCAGGGGTGATAGGGTCGGCTGGAGGTTTCCAGTATAGAGTTGGGCAGCAACAGTGAGGCAGCCATAGCTCACAGGATAAGTGCTCTGATGGCCAGTGCAACCATGGAAGACTTCCTGATGACATATAATCTTATCCATGTGTCTGCTCCTTGTGACCTTAGACAAGTCACTTTATGACAGTGGTTCAGCAGTTAACACTGCTACCTTGCAGCTCTGGGGTCACTGGTTCAATGGGGCTGAGAGTTCAGATCCCTAAGCAGTCTCCTGGTGACTATGGCGAGGCTACCCATGGGTGGGTGGCTGGCACTTCTGCCTAGCAGCACTGGGGTTGTTGGTTCAGAGCCACAACATTCCAGTGCTTGCCTCAAAGTTTGTGGGTTCTTCCTGTGTTTGTGTGGGTTTCTTGCCATGATCCAAAGACCTGCTGCCATTTTATATACTTGGCACATTGGCTGGGTGACGTACCCTCATGAGTCAAAAGCACTGAGGGCCTGAGTTCAAATCCCAACCAGGCTAACACCCTGCATGTTCACTAGTATTTGAAATCACAGGATTACCGGCCGGATGGTGCCCTACAACCACATCGTCCTGAACACGCCTGATCTAGGAAGCTAAGCAGGGTCGTCCCTGGTTGGTACCTGGAGGGGAGGCACCACAGAGGGCATCATAGAGGGTTGAAGGCTTTCAGGAGACCAGGTCGTGATAAGGTATACTTGTTTAGAAAGGGGAGAAGGCCTGGATGGTGAATCCAATAGGCCTCTTCATTACAAAGCTTCCCAGGAAGAGGTGGTGAATCTTTCAAGTGTAATCCTTACCACTTTGGGGATCCAGGAGGACAAGAAAACCACTCTCCCTCCATGACCAAAGACAGATCAATGGGGGAGGGGGTTCATGTTCAGGGGGTCTTGGTGGAACCGTAGAGAGAGTGGCAGGGTCCAGCCCCTCTGAAGGCTTGGGTTCAGAACCCTCCGCTCCCATCAGACGCAGTTTTTTTCCACAGATCCAGACACACCGACTTAGTCTTGGGAGACAGAGGGGCATTGTCTGGTTCCATGGTCATATGAATGAACTCCCTCTTCTGAAAGGGACCTGTGATATTTTTATCATAGGGAGATTGAGACCTACCCTGGCATTTTACACTGATGTCTCGCAACTTAGAATATTGTCTGACACAATTTCTGGCACACATAGAAGCATGGACAGCAAAGAGCTGGGTCCACCAATTCGCTAAGGAGGGCTTTTTGGCGCAAGGCACAATAGGGCCCCCAGCCCACCTGTCCTGCGGCCCCCATGCACGACAAGCGGGTGGCGCTCGTCCGGCCGGCATGTAGCCCCCAAAGGCTTGACCACAACGGAAAGCACGTCAAAGGTTGTGCGGTATCCCTTCCACAGAGGACCTGTGTTTCTGTTGTCCTGGGCCTGAGGCGACTCTCGATCGCATAGCAGACAGGAAGAGAGCCCTTCCCATGAAATGCAAGGGTGCCTTAACAGATCCCGCATAGACTCGCTGGTTTTGGTAGAGTTTCTGCTTCCTCTCAAACATTCCTATTGGGGGGGTGGGGACTTCAGAAGTTTCTCAAACTGGCAGTCAAAACGGGGGTAGAGACATCCACTTGTAGTTGTGGGTACTTCCCTTTTTTTGCCTTACCACCTCTACAGATCTTCACCAAGATCAGGGCAGAGGTGGGGGTTTTTCCTGCCTCCAGGGGGGGGGGGGGGGTTGCAGTAGTTCGGTGGAGGCTTGAACGACCTGCTTTTCTTGCACCTTCAATAGGGCGGTTAACCCTGGGATCTTGTGTTGACAGGGTTTTTTTCCTTAGAGGGCCTCAGGTGGCTCATGGTGGCCTGTGGTGGCTCATAATTTTAGGGAAACACAGCTTGGTCTGCTTCCTGTGTTATGGATGTATATTTCTTCCTGAGGAAAAAATCCAAAAGATAGATGAAGCTGCTGCGGAGCATCCAGCCGGTAAGACAGGCCAGGTCGGCATGGGGCTTGGCAAACTCTTCCATCCCAGGGGCACAGTGGACATGTCTACTCTTCCAACCTTTGGCTGATTTTCATCTGGGGAGTGTGGAACCACAGTCAAAGTTCTGGGAATAACTTAGCACTGGCTCAAAAGGCCATGGTTCTTGGTCCTGAGGGCGCTGGGCGTTGCCCCCAGGGGGAGAGGTGGAACCTGGTAGTCTACTACTAAGGTACAGTCTCTAAAGACTAAAGGATTCTCAGTTCAGGTAATATCCATGCTGCAGTGATGGGCAGTACAGTGGCTTAGTGGTTGGCTCACCAGCCTAGCAGCACTGGGGTCATGGGTTCAGATCCCAACCATGGCATCAGAGTTCTGCAGGTTTGCGTTACAGCAGCTGGACCAGTTATAGGTCTGCGGTTTCCCAAGTGGGACCTAATTTTACTTATTACAGGCCCTTAAACTTTTAGTTCATGGGTCGATAAGGTGATTCCTTCCTTGTTCTGTACAGGGGCTAAAGTAAGTGATAAAATCTCTAGCAGTACATCGGTAAGATGGCATAAGTTAACCATCGGTCAAGCCTATATGCTAGGGAGATCTCGGAGAGGCTGGTGCTACTCTGGGGCAGATCTGTGCAACAGCAACGTGGTTCAGCTCTCACACCTATTTCCTCACACTACAGGTTGAACTCGTCAGCAAAGAGATCAGGCTCATTGGACACAGGGTCCCGCAAGCCGTAGTCCCACCCTAAGGGTAAGTGCTAGCTTATCCTCTCATAAGTGACTGTCCTGAAAGACGCTATGGGAAAACTAAAGTTACTTACTGTAACGTCTTTTCCAGGAGTCTTTCAGGACAGCACCATGTACCCACCCTGGTTGGTTTCCTTTTGGGTTCCTGAGTCATGGAACCATCAAAAAGTATTTATGGTGTATGATGTGTTCTTATGTCTCCCCAGCTGGCCGGAGTGTCTCTTGAAGAACTGTGGAGCCAGTGGGGAAGCAGTCTTTTAATTCTGGGCTGGGTGGTGCTCTCTCATAGGTGGCTTTTTTTTTTTTTTACTTTATTGCTGACTAACAAAAGTGTGCCCCCTCCAGAATGGGTAAGTTTGTGGATCAGAGCTGATTGTTGAGTGTACTGTGCAGGTGGCATGGAACAGAGGCAGCCGGGGGGATACTTGTGGAGTTCCTTGTGGTCATATGAAAATCCTACTATGTCATGAGAATCAAAGTATCATCTTCAACGTATATGTAAACCCAATCACTAAAATATATAAACTTTAACATGTTATTTTTTTCAATCTTTTTATAGATGTCATTAAAATAATACTGGGTGATCCAAATCTTTCCCTGTCTCCCAATTATATTCCTGCGTTGCCTTTGTCACATGGGCTTCTATTGGAATCTACTATCATGCAGCGATCGTTGGAGTGCATACATGTAGACAAAAGGGGGTAGATTTACTAAAAGTGGAGAGTGCAAAGTCTGGTGCAGCTGTGCACAGAAACCAATCAGCTTCCGTTTTTTGTTTTTTTTTTCTTTCTGTCAACGCTTAATTGAAGAAGCTGAAGTTAGAAGCTGATTGGCTACCATGCACAGCTGCACCAGATTTTGCACTCTCCAGTTTTAGTAAATCAACCCAAGGAGTCTACAAAGAGGTTGCAGGAGATGAGAAGCACCGCGCTGCAGCAAATGATGAAATCAAGTATTTATATAAGAATCTAAAGCTCCCATGATATCTTTGTTTATATTCTATTTTTTGTTTTTTTGCAGGCAAAAATTAATGTAATCAGCAAGTATGGGAGTTCAAGGACTCTGGAAGCTGCTTGAATGTTCTGGAAGACCGATAAATCCAGAGACATTAGAAGGGAAAATCCTTGCTGTCGGTATCCTTGACTAAAAGAGCTTGTTTACCATTTATTCTGTGTCTTGTGTGTTTCTAGAGGTCAAGTATTAATACAGACAAAGAAAGTGTGTACTTATCTGCACTGACAAAATGTACTTTGTTATTTTCATTTTAAATTATATATATTACAGGTATTTATGGGTAATTCTAATTTGCTCTTGTATTCAGTAGAGAAACTCCCAACTACTTTAGGCCTCATGCACCCTGGGGCTTTATGATGTAAAAATCAGCCATATTTCCCCACCCAGGAGCCACATCTGCTGCATACAACTGCCCATAGGAATTATTACAGGATGCAGTTCTAAGCGGGAATACGCCACCACTTATGTAAAGATGTTTGCCCTTGGACACAGACAGTTTGCATCCAGAGGCGTAACTTTGTGCCCGTGTTTACACAAGTATCAAAAAATATCTGTGTACAGCCACATCCTGTAATTGAGTTCCATTGGCACAGCAGCTGTGGTTCCGGGGCAAGGAAATCCGTCCATACATTCCACGGCCCCAAATACTTGTGTGCATGGGAACCTTCCTGATTTAGTAGATGCCCAGTAAATATCCAGGCAAATCATTTAAGCGGAACCTCACCCAGAAGGGTAAGTTCCACACTCCCCCCTTTGTCAGTTTTTTTTTTTTTTTTTTTTTGGGACATGTCACAGGACCCTTCACAAAGCACAGCACATCTCGCGCAATCACAGTGGCAAGCCAGATGTGATTCCACAAGGAGTTAACATGCTGGGGACCCGAAAGCCAATGAAGAACTGGCCCATCCAGGGACAGCGTAGGATCCTTGGATAGGTGAGTGTCTGTTTATTAAAAGTCAGCAGCTACAGTGTTTGTAGCATCTGATTTTTATTTTTTGTACTGACTGAAGCTCCCTCTTCCTTTTTTTTTTTTTTGTTTTCTTAATTTAATAACCCCAACTTGTGATTGGGCAGTATGGGAGCAGCAGCCTGCTGATGATATCCCCATGTTTTCTCTGTAATCCCGCTCACAGGGCTGGACTGACAGCTTGTCAATATGCTAAAAGCCAGAGAAAGCAATTACTCAGTCTCCTTTTCCCCAGTAATTAGATTGTGACAGCCTTGTAGCATGTCATAAGAGAGGCTCCAAAGGATCTGATGTGTTTCAAAGCCAAGACTGCACAGTTACCAGGATTTACATTGTTGAGCATCATAATGCAAGAAGTGGATTCTAAACATGCTTGATGCCTGAACAATAATGGTGCTGTCATTCTGTAGAGTAAAGCAGATGAAGAAATTCTCAGGGGGTACTGTGTGCTCTGTGAGACGTAATGAATACACATTACGTAGCATGCATGCACTTGCCATAAAAAAAGTATAAATGATGTTCGCTTCTTGTAAAGGCCTCCAGTTTAAAAGCATAATTCAAAAATCTTTCACTGCTATAATCCCCTAGTTTGTGACGCTGTGACCTGAAGACACATCACTCGTTAGGCCTTCTTTACACAGGCGATGGCCTGTAGACACCGGATTCCAGTGACAAGCATCAACGGATTCTTCTTACTGGAATGACAGGTGTATGTGAATAGCAGCTCAGCCCATGCAGTAATGACAGGCAGAGAGAAGCCATGTTTGAACGTGGCTGTACACCAGGTGGTTTCCTGCAGTTAGGGACAGATGGCTGAGCCTGGATGCAGTCAGATATGTTTAGGCTTGGACATCAGTCCCTAACCGCTTGGTGTGCAGCTACATGCAAACAATGATGGCTGCTGTCAGCCTGTCATTACTTTGTACAGGATGAGCAGTCACCGCTTTTCGCATACACCTGTCATTCCAGCTGCAAGAATCTGCTGATGCTCACCGCTGGAATCTGGTGTGTGATGGAGGCCATTGTGCTTCTGCCGTATCATTCAACTCCTTCACACCTCCTGTGAGCCCAGAGCATTTTGGACCCACCAGGGAGTGCATAATCACATTGCTCTGTGTGGAGACCGCCAGAGAGAAAATGAGTGCCGTCACACCACAAAGAGAAGATGAAACAAGGGCTCCTAAACCCAGCACTTTTAACATATGAAAATACAACTTTATGAACATTCACCAACTTATAGGAAAGTTGTTGACTCTAGCAAATGCCCTATGTATGAATTCTGGTACATCTTTATCTTTCAAAAACTGTGCAGTTAATGGTCTTAACCATAGAGTAAGATATAAGTATTTGGCTGAATCAAGCAGTGAAAGGAGCAAGAGACCGCCAAGGAAATGCCATCCAAAATGCTCATCTTTTGACATTATTCCATCGACTTTGCAAGTTGTTATTTTTTAGAATACGCCCTATTTTTGTATTTGATGGTGAAGCCCCTCTCCTGAAGAAACAGACTCTGGTAAGTAATATTATTTTCCTAGCTCCCAAAACAAATTCAACCTTTAAGTGATTATGTTTCTTCTTTCCATACTTTAACTTGCATTAGAACAACCTCAAAAAAAGTGTGAAATGGTGTGTAAAGTGCACACTTTTATGCATATACAGCATTTTATAAGGGTATAAATGCAAAAATGAATTCTGTTCATTCTAGTCACTAGAATGAATTTACATGCTTGTGCGTTTGGGCATGTATAAAAAAAATAGGCCAAAATACTCTTTGTAGAATGCGGGCCTTGGGCATTTCTATTTCATCTCTAAACACTGCTCTAATAATTGGAGCTAAATGTTACCATGTACATGGACACATTTGGGGAATTAAATAAAACACTACCAACAGTTTGCTAGCACTATGACCCTATGGCCCACCGCCTGTTTCACTTACTATTAACAACATAAGCAACAGATTCAGGTAGGTCTTATTGATGATACTTTTACAAAATGGTGCTATTAATGCCCCAAATTAAAAAGTTACCTCCAGTTCATTAATAACAAAACTAGAGGTAATTAAGATCAACACTAACTTAGCTGTACGCAGTATAGCTGAGTAGCATACATGTCGCCGCATGCTGGCCCCTTTTGCAGGTATAGCTATGTAAAACACTAAAAATACATGCCTGTGCTGTTTAAAATCCAGTAATACACTGTCTCACCCTGCTCTGCACATGCTCAGTTGTTCTCGATTCTTGGCACTGTGCTTAAAATCAGCCACTAGAGGCCAATCACCTGACAACTTTAAAGTGGATGTAAACCCACCACTGACCCAGTATAAACTAATGGCACAGTATTAATGTATAATATACATGCAAGCCTCCTGCATGTATCCCTACCTTGCAAATGTCACCCCCTTCAGCAGTAGCAGCCCCACAAATTTCTGGAATCAGTGGGTAGGTCTCTTTGCTGGAGCTTGGTGGGTGGAGTCGTGATGTCACAAGACTCCCCACCCACCTCTACACTCTCATACTTTTCTATTCCTGAGTTTTGAGAAACATCCTGTCAAAACTCATGAAAGTCGCCACATGACTTCAGCATGCCCAATCATGCTGAGGTGTGGAGCAGCCAATCCTGGTAGAGCTGGAGAAGAAAGAGGGGGATGTGAAGCTCTGTATGCTTGTGCATGAGATAAGGAAATGCGCTGTCAGTCACAACATGGGGGAAAAACAGTCACATATTTCTCTGTGTCTGTTTTTTTCCTACTGAGAAAAGATAAGAGGATTGCTCAGAGCTGGATTAACTCTTCGTGGCAAGACTGGGCACAGATGAATATGGCATCCTCTAATGTAAAAGGTAGAACTATTAATATATTTTTTTTTTTTCGGGTTTACATCCACTTTAAGATTTACTGTTGCTGAAAAAGGAAGAAAGCAACAGAAATAACACTGATTGTGCTGAGGGAACACAAATTAGGGAGGGAGAAAAGAAAAGCAGGAGTGGTGACAGGAAAAACTGCTGCCAAGGAGACTCAAAAGAGTTAAACTTACAAGCATAGTGTCTTATCTGCTGATATTCTCCTTCCTCCCTCATGGGCAGCCTGTGAACGGTAGCACTGTAAAGCTTCTTTCAGCCTTCCTCTATATCTGAGCCAAGACATAAAATCAATGCTGGAAATGTCCATATTTTCTTTACAGAAAGTGACCTATAATTTTTGACACCAAGGAGAGGGGGAGAGTTTTCAATAAGGAAGTGTTTGCTCTGGGCTTCAACAAAATGGCAGCCTCTAGGAAGAATTAACTGGAGCAATGCTGGAGGCAATGTACAGCACACACATTTGGTAGCATAATTATTAATATGGAATGTATGTTCTTCTGTTAAAGAACATTAATTATTAAACTCTTACGAGTAAAGTTCCGCTATATGGACACTGACTGCTTCACAGCCAACAACCTCCTAGCAACCAGTGATGCTGCAATGGGTGGTGCCTAATGGGGAAGTGGAGACACTATCAGGTCTACGCTTGCCTTATAATTGACAGCAGGCAGTAGTTGAATTCTATAGCCAATAGCAGGCTGTATGTTGGCTAAGCATCCACCTACTGCCTGCTGTTAATCACAGGGGGAGTGGACTTGACAGGGAAATAGTGTCTGTGAATCCCAATCAGGCTTTGCTCTCATGTAGAAAATTGATAGCTGCAGTGCCACTGATGTTATGTGGAGGCACAATGAAATTCCAAAGAGTGTCTTAGACACTCTTTGTGAATTCCACTGATTGAAGTTAATAGAGCTGCTTTTGGAAAGAAAAAAAAAAAATCGCCCTATATATCTTAGTGCTGTTGTGTTACATTCTCGTGGTGCCAATCCCATCTGGAGGCTGCCTTCCAGTTAATATCTACTTTCCTGTGTGACAATAATGATAGCAAAGCCTAACTTGAAAATTTTCACTTATAACATGGTAATATTGATATAACTTATTTGCTATCTATTCCACTCTGTTAGCCACTAATTGTCACCATAGACTTTCCTTTATGTTAAAGTGGAAGTAAACCCAGATTGGGTTTACTTCCTCAATATAACCCTCTAAAGTAGAAGCATAATGGGCTACTATGCATCGCATAGTAGCCCATTATGTGCCACTTACCAGCAAACGAAGCCTGCGGCGTTCAACGATGTCCCTGCTCCAGGCCGTATCCATCTTCTGCCCCTCTTCCTTCCGGGCCGCGACTCCGGCTCTGTGACTGGCTGGAGTCGCATGCGCGCGGGAGCTGCCAGTCACGGCACAAGGTCAGTGGAGAAGCGGCACGGAGGCCGTTTTTTCACTGCGCATGTGTCGACATAACGTCGGCACATGCAAAACACTGTATATCTCCTGAACCGTGCAGGTTTGGGAGATATGCAGGGCACCTACAGGTAAGCCTTATTATAGGCTTACCTGTAGGTTAAAGTGGTTGTCACAGGTTGACAACCACTTTAATACCAGGTACCAGAAAGAAAGAGTGTATTTTTTTCACTAACATACCTTGAAAAATTGGAAGAACAATACTTTTCTGAAAAGGCTTTGACTATACTAGAGGTAGAGATGCTCATTTGAGACTATAGCTTTAGGCTTAATTTCCTAATAAATTGAATCTGTCCATGTGACAAAATAAAACCTACATATAATCACATTTAACATTCTCATTTTAGGCAAAGAGGAGGCAGAAGAAGGATTTTGCAGCCAATGAAGCTAAGAAAACAAATGACAAGTTGCTGAAGACCTTCTTGAAAAGACAAGCCATTAAAGCTGCTTTGTCTGGAAACAAGCAAAGGTGTGCACCTTATACTCATCTCATACTGCTAAAGCCAATCATCCAATGTGAATGTAAGCATATAGTAATATCACTTTGATGTTTTCCAGCAATGAGGAGTTTCCAAGTATTTCACATATACGAAGAAAAGAAGAGGAGGATATGTATGCTCTAGCCCCCCTAGAAGAGAAAGAGAAAAATAGGTACTTTGTAAAACTCAATATCTGACTTTATCATCTAATTAGGAAAATATACAAACTGTAGCATGTGAAAATGTACTTGTCATTTCCAGGGTTTTGGAACACTTTAACAAGTGCACTTACAATATACTCTGTAAAACTATGGAACACTGTTTGTACCAACCTTTCTCAACCTTTTTACTGCAGTGGAACACTTAAAATAATTTTAAGGTCTCGGGCAGGGGTAGGCAACCTCAGCTCTCAAACTGTGGTGAAACTACAAATACCGTCATGCCTATGATTGTCAGGATCTTGCAATGTCTATTGGGACTTGTGGTTTCACCACAGCTGGAGGGCCAAGGTTGCTTACCCCTGGTCTAGGGGAACCCTGCCAAAAAATTCATTGGGGATCAGTTGGAAAAATGGCCCTTATATTGGTGGTCTATAGGAAGCATGCCCCCTCACAATGATGATTGGAATAACACCCTTACAAACAGCTAAAAAGATCATTGGTGTTGTGTTGCTGGCCCTTCCAAGTGGCATTGGCTCTGGAACTATCCAAGTACCATTAGATGGGAGGTCAATCCACTCCAGCTCAAAGTGCCCTAGTTGAGTTGGCTGCTTTTCACACTTTTATCACATTCCAGGATTGCATGTTATAATGTTTACAAACCCTTCCTTCCTTCATATCCCTTATTTTTCTTGAACATGAGCAGCAGCTCACTCAAATGTCTGTTGGTTCAGAAAATACTGAACTTTATAGAGCATGTAAATTGTGCATTTTGTGTTCATTACTCCGCATTTTATAAACCTCTTCTGCACATCATGAAACATTGATACATCTGCGCATCTTTTAAACCAGCAAATTGAATATATTTTGTGTACTTGTTTTATCCCTAGTTCTGAAGAGGAAGAAGAGCGAGAATGGGAGGAGAGAATGAACCAGAAGCAAATTCTTCAGGTTTTGGTCTTCTTTATGTTTTTTTTTGTTGTTTTGTTGTTCAGGGTCTTTCTCTCTTTTTTTTTGTTTTCCCCTTTAGTGGACTTTATAAAGCTTCCTGAAGTCAGGCTGAAGATGAGACAAGATAAATCGTATGATGCTCATCACTAATGCTTGAATTACTGTAAAGTTGACATGTTAATCTGTCACATCTGAATCTTTTCAGAAGTGTGGTGTAGGCAGGGACTCCTTCCATCTTATGGTGATGAAAACATGCATTGTGTGCAAAGACCGACCTGCTATCCACAGCACATGCATAAGTTATGGTAAAAATGTGGTTCAAATATCACCTGTATGACGTGTCCCAATATCATAGAACATTGAAATCGTAAGTCCTACATTTACACAGGCAGTTACAAGCAATGTGCAGTTATACAACCAAAAAAAATAACTTTGTGATTTCTGAATTACCCTTGTAAGCTGCTCCTAGTGACTTCTCATTTTAACGCTCGATTATAACTGCCTGGGAACAATATTATTGGTTACAAGGCACCTAGTAATTGCCAGTGTATTTGAGGAACTTTCTTTATTGATGGTGCTAGTTGGTTCGACATCAGTCAGGTTTACCAAGTGATGGGTATTTTTTCCTTCTAATTAATTAGGAAGAATTTTTTGCTGACCCACATTCAGTGGATGTAGACTCTGAGGATTTTACCAGCCTTCCTCCCGAAGTGAAGCACGAAATCCTGACTGACATGAAGGAGTTCACCAAGAGAAGAAGGACATTGTTTGAAGCCATGCCAGAGGTATAATGACAAGTATGATCAATACACATTATCATGACATATTTACCCAGCAATATTTATCATCATGTTTTGTTTAAAGGAATAAACCATTAGGCCCCTTTCACACTTGTGCGACTTGTCCTGTGACTTGGGACTGCAAAGTCGCATGACAACTCGTACCTCGTGGTTTCCAACGAGTACCATTCATATCTGTGCAACTTCAAAGTAGGCCCTGCACTACTTTGGTCTGACTTTGATGCGAGTTGAGATCCATAGACAGGCATTCCCTGAAATTGTGGCAAAATTGCGCGACTTTCAAGTCGCGGCAGTGTGAAAGGGGCCTTCGTTTTCTTCTGCTCTTTATTTATATACAAAAAGCAAAACACTAATGTTTAAACATTCTTTTTTTAAAATACAGTCTATTAATCACAATATAAAAACACTATAGTTAAAAAGAAATACTTAATAAGAGTACAAGATACCAATTATTATATTTAATATGCCTTAATTGCCCTTTGTCACTGTATATGGAATAATGTTGGCCACACACTGTGCAACATAGTGAAGTTTTCATTAAAAAAAAGTGCTGGCCTTTGTTAGTGTCCTGAGTTCAGGCTCGGGAGCAGTGCATTCTAAGTTTAATAGTGAATATGTCAGTTGTTGTTTATGGTTCCCACTTTTACTTTATTTCTATGGTGCCACAACCAGACTGATAGATCTAACAGGTAATCTAGAAACTGATATAGTGCACTGAACATGTAATATATGAACTGACCAGCAGATGGCACCATTCACACATTACATAGACCATATTTGGATTTCAGCTGAAACAAGACTGCTGCAATAGCATTTAAACCACTTCAATACAGAACACTTACACCCCCTTCCTGCCTAGACCAATTTTTAGCTTTCAGTGCTCTCACACTTTGAATGAAATTAGGAGTAGAAGAAGACTCCAGTGACAACCTGGTGAACTCCATGCCCAAGAGGGTTAAGGCAGTGCTGGAAAATAATGGTGGCACACAAAATATTGATACTTTGGGCCAAATTTGGACATTTTCACTTAGGGGTGTACTTTTGTTGCCAGCGGTTTAGACATTAATGGCTGTGTGTTGAGTTACTTTGAGGGGACAGCAAATTTACACTGTTATACAAGCTGTACACGCACTACTTTACATTGTAGCAAAGTGTCATTTCTTCAAGTGTTGTCACATGAAGATATAACAAAATATTTACAAAAATGTGAGGTAGTGTGTGTGTGTGTGTGTGTGTGTGTGTGTATATATATAGAAAAAAATATTTACACAACATTGTCATATTAACAAGTTCTTTCTCACACACAGCATATGCATACTTCCAATTATACCTCAAAATACATTCTGCTACTCCTGAGTATGGCGATACCACATGTGTGAGACTTTTCCACAGCCTGGCCACATAGAGAGGCCCAACATGCAGGGAGCACCGTTCTAGGAGCATAAATTGCACATGTAATTTCCTAACGACCTATTACACTTTTAAAGGTCCTGGAGCACCAGGACAATGAAATTACCCACAAAATGACCCCATTTTGGAAAGCAAACACCCCAATGTATATTGCAGCATGAGCTGCAAATAGGTACTCGGGTATTCTGATGGGCTGCAAATAGGTACTCGGGTACCCTGATGGGCTGGTGACAGGTACTCGGGTACTCTGGGCTGTAGATAGGTACTCAGGTACTCTGAATATCTGCAGATAGGTTCTCAGGACCTCTGATGGGCTGGTGACAGGTATTTGGGTACTCTGATGATCTGCAAATGGGTACTTGGGTACTCTGATGGGCTGCAGATAGGTACTCAGGTACTATGAGGGGCTGTGATAGGTACTCGGGTACTCTGATGGGTTGGTGACGTGTACTCTGATGGGCTGGTGACAGGTACTCAGCTACTCTGAGGGGTTGTGACAGGTACTCTGGTACTCTGATGGTGATGTGACAGGTACTCTGATGGGCTGGTGATAGGCACAATCGGTTTGAGAGGAGGAGAATCCAGTAATGGCTAGTTACCGTGGCTTGTTCTCATTCTCTGATGGGTTGGTAACAGGTACTCGGGTACTCTGAGGGGCTGCTGACAGGTACTTGTGTACTCTGGTGGGCCGGTGACAGGCACTCGATTACTCTGAGGTACTCTCATTCGACACAGCCAGTCATTGGCTCTTTACCCCGATCGGGGATGGGCTGTGTCAAGGTGACACGCTCGTCCCTGATCGCCGCTCTGTGCGCCATGCACGAGGACAGTGCGTGTGACCGGCTGTGATTGGACACAGCCGGTCACGTGGTAAATAGCCATTTTTATCGGCTCTTTACACTGATCGGGGATTGGAGTTGTTCCTGCCGGTGTCATTTGTCTATGGCCCAGTATGGAAGTGGATAATGACTAAGTAAAAAAATAACAAACAATTACAATAAAATGTGCCAAATCAAATGTAATCAACTATACTTTGGTGCTTACACGCTGGATAACATAAAGATCAGAAAGTAATGTTGCCAGCATAATAAATATACCAACATTTTAATACGCATAGCAGCCATACTCAACCGGGGTTCTTGGGAACTCTAGAGTTGTGGTTGATTGACCTCCGGTATGATGGCGCCTGCATAGTTTTGAGTTCAGATCCACTTGACAGAGCCAGCAAGACCGTTTTTTGTTGTCTTTAAAGCTGACATTCTGAACACCAATGTAAGGGGGCATTCTTCCCACTAACCCCCCGATTAATTCATTTATCAGGGGTTTCCCAAGACCTGAAAATGACTTCAAGGTTAACAGGTTGAAAAAAAAAACTTGTGTATAGTGTACCAAATATTGATTCTTGTATTATTGGTTAGTTGTCCTTTTTTTCCATACTTGAATATATCCATTTGTACCAAGCCATACAGTGGATATAAAAAGTCTACACACCCCTGTAAAAATGCCTATAAACTGTACAACTCAGTTGAACAACAAACTGAAATCTTTTAGGTGGAGGGAAGTAAAAAATAAAAAACTAAAATATGGTTGCACAAGTGTGCACACCCTTAAACTAATACTTTATTGAAACACCTTTTGATTTTATTACAGCATTCAGTCTTTTTGGGTAAGAGTCTATCAGCATGGCACATCTTGACTCTTCTTTGCAAAAACACTCCAAATCTGTCCGATTGCGAGGGCATCTCCTGTGCACAGCCCTCTTCAGATCACGCCACAGATTTTCAATCGGATTCAGGTTTTGGCTGTGACTGGGCCATTTCAAAACGTTAATGTTCTTCTGGTGAAGCCATTCCTTTGTTGATTTGGATGTATGCTTTAGGCCGTTGTCATGCTGAAAGATGAAGTTCCTCTTCATGTTAAGCTTTCTTGCAGAAGCCTGAAGGTTTTGTGCCAATATTGACTCGTATTTGGAACTGTTTATAATGTCCTCTACCTTGACTAAGGTCCCTGTTCCAGCACCAAAGCATGATGCTGCCACCACCATGCTTCACTGTGGGTATGGTTTTCTTTTGGTTGATGTGCAGTATTGTTTTTGAGCCAAACATATCTTTTGGAATTATGGCCAAAAAGTTCAACCTTGGTTTCATCAGACCATAGCACATTTTCCCACATGCTTTTGGGGGACTTCAGATGTGTTTTTGCAAAATTTTGCTGGGCTTGAATGTTTTTCTTTGTAAGAAAATGTTTCAATCTTGCCACTCTACCCCATAGCCCAGACATATGAAGGATACGGGAGATTGTTGTCACAGGTCACACAGCCAGTACTTGCCAGATATTCCTGCATTCCTGTAGGCCTCTTGGCAGCCTCCCTGACCAGTTTTCTTCCCGTCTTTCCATCAATCTTGGAGGGACTTCCAGTTCTTGGTAATGTCACTGTTGTGCCATATTTTCTCCACTTGATGATAACTGTCTTCACTGTGTTCCATGGTATATCTAATGCCTTGGAAATTCTTTTGTACCCTTCTCCTGACTGATACCTTTTAACAATGAGATGCTTGATGCTTTGGAAGCTCTCTGCAGACCATGGCTTTTCCTGTAGGATGCAACTAAGAAAATGTCAGGAAAGACCTACTAGAACAATTGAACTTTATTTGGGGTTCATCAGAGGCACTTTAAATGATGGAAGGTGTGTACTGACTCCTATTTAACATGAGTTTGAATGTGATCGCTTAATTCTGAACACAGGTTCTCCGGATGTCCTTACGTCCTTATAGACCG
>BLSH010219342.1:313389-323578 GCA_018402905.1 Glandirana rugosa | reverse complement strand
AGATCGTCCGTGCTGGGAAGAGACTCTTCCCAGCACGGACGATCTGATGACACCAGAGTAACCCCATTCACGGTGGAATAAACCCCCGCTTTCTACTCACCTTGGTCTGGTAAGCGTACACCCATTATTTGAGCTTTGGAGTTTTTTGGTGCCTTACCTGTTTGACAAGATGAGATCTGTGTGAAATACCCTTTGGACTCATATTTTCATCCCTATGCAGAGCATATACCACATGAACTAATTTTTGTAACTCGCACAAATTGTTTATACTTTATTCATATACCTAATTGTTTTCTATTTTGCTCAGTGTTATTTATTTGGGGCGCTGCAATATATTTTTATAGATATATACACTATATTGCCAAAAGTATTGGGATGGAGGAGTGTGTTGTGTCTATGGGAATGTTTGACCATTCTTACTCTCTTAGATTGTAAACTCTAACGAGCAGGGCCCTCTTACTCCTACTTTATTAAAGTATGTTGTATTTGTACTGTCTACCCTCAAGTTGTAAAGCACTGCTGTATAATAATAATAATTCTTCCAGAAGAACATTTGTGATGTCAGGCACTGATGTGAATGAGAAGACCTGACTCAGTCTCCTCTCTAATTCATCCCAAAGGTGTTCTAAAGGGTTGAGGCCAGGACTCTATGCAGGCCAGTCTTGTTCCTCCACCCCAAACTCACTTATCCATGACTTTTTGGACCTTGCTTTGTGCATTGGTCCAAATCATTTGGTGGAGGGGGGTTATGGTGTGGGGTTAATATAGTGTGTGGTGGTGTTGATTCACCCATAGGTGTTTGCAGCAGTGGATCACAGTATTCATTTTAACCCATTCACTTCTAGCGCGGGAGTACCCCAGACATTTTTATGGTGTGGGGTTGTTTTTTCAGGGGTTGGACTTGACCTCTTAGTTCCAATGAAGGGAACACCAAGGCATCATCATACCAAGACATTTTGGACAATTTCCTGCTCCCAGCTTTGTGGGAACAGTTTGGGGATGGCCCCTTCCTGTTCCAACATGACTGTGCACCAGTGCAAAAAGCAAGGTCCATAAAGACATGGATGAGCAAGTTTGGGTGGAAGAACTTGACTGACCTCAACCCGATAAAACGCCTTTGGAGTGCATTAGAGCGGAGACACTGAGCCAGGCCTTCTCGTCCACATCAGTGCCTGACCTCACAAGTGTACTTCTGGAAGAATGGTCAAACATTCCCATAGACACTCTCCTAAACCTTGTGGACAGCCTTCCCGGAAGAGTTGAAGCTGTTATAGCTGCAAAGGGTGGGCCAACTCAATATTGAACCCTACGGACTGGGATGCCATTAAAGTTCATGTGATGTAAAGGCAGATGTCCCAATACTTTGGTAATATAGTGTATGTTCTGTTGAGAACTACAAGTCTGTATTGCCGTGGTGGCAGATGGGACTTGTTGTTCGTTCATTCATTCACAGATCTCTGCGAATGTAAGATGCGGCCATGTGGGGCTCCACCACACAAGCTGCCGATTGCATATTTGACAGCAGCTGCAGGACAATATTCAAAGGGGGGGATGGGTGCACTTTACACTAGGTTACATGTTACAAGCTATATAAGGGTGTAACGTGCAACGTGGTTTTAAAGGTAGACTTTGCCTTCTGCTGTCTTAAAAATAAATAAATAAAATGGGGGGAGGGGGGTTTATAACCGTAAGCCATTGAAATCACACCTACACATGGGATGTATATAGGAAGTGTCTGCTGCCTACATAATTATTTAATTCAAGCAGAACCAAAAGAGCTTTGACTTTGGCACAATTGCTGCGCTTAATGGACAGCATAAGAACTGTTTTATTTGGGACTTGCCTAGTTTTCTACTTTACACACCCTTCCCCCACAATGCTTCCGAGGCAATTATGGGGAAGAGAACTGGAACAGGTGCATCCGAGCTGCTACCTCCTGTGGAATGCCTGGTGAGCCTCAAGAACACAGCACTCAGCCTGTAAAGTCTCTGTAAACCTCCATATAGTCCATGCAAAAAAGGAGAAAGGCTGGTGCCATGGAAGTCGGCTAAATCATTGTTTTATTATTGCATGTGAAGAACAGTCAAAAAAAAAAAGCCAACGCGTTTCTGCTGTCAGGCCTTAATCTTATTGCCATGATTAAGGCCTGACGGACGAACCGCGTTGGCTTTCTTTTGATTGCTGTTCACATCCAATAATCAAACAATGTCTTAGCCAACTTCCATGGCACCAGCCTTTCTCCTTTTTTGCATTAATTATGGGGAAGGGAAGAGCCAGAGGTCTGACTGCAGGATTAGCTCTGATTTGGAGGTGTGTGTGTGTGGGGGGGTCATAATGTTTTAAAAAATTATTTTAAGGTTCATTTGTGCAACTGCATTCACTTGTATCTCTAGCAGTTAGTCACATAAACATAATTTTCTCCTTTCTTAGACCTCAGTTTTCTTCCACTAACATTAATTCACCTTTAGCCAGGCAAGCAACAGAGGCCATTAATAGGCTCTGGGCCTAAATAATTGATGATGACCTTGTTTATACATATGATACAGAAGAGAGGCAATTTTTGTATTCCAAAAGTTTCACTTGAATGGGCTGCCCTACGCACGAGAAATGCCCCAAATTAGCTCAAAAACCTTTTTGTTTGCGGATCGTCTCGTGTTTTTTCAGTGTGCGTTTTGGTGCATTTGTAGCACGCTTTGTCGCATGGCAAAACCACAAGCTCCGCAAGAGTGGCATGCCACACAACACAGAGCAACCAGAAAGTAAAAAGGAAAAGGATTTCAGAGTAGCAGGAAAATTATGCCACACTAGCTAATGTTCTCTTTGGCCAAAATTAAAAATGCATAATATCAAAGTCCACTGGAAATCTCATGAAAATCACATCGCATTAGTGTAAACCAAACCTAAGCGGTAATGACTTTTAAATAATATAAATGCTTTATAAAATGCTTTTCTTGACATGCAGCTTCTACAATGCTTCAAAGTTTGTATGCATATTAACAAGCACTGATGCTTAAAGCAGTATTAAACCCAGAACCAAAAGTGTAATCTATTGCAGTTTCCTAATCATTAGATGTAGTGGCTGCATTAGTTCTCTTTTTAAGCTTTTTTTTTTTCTCCTCTGTTTTCACCTGGTCATGTGGCCAGTAACACACCTCCTGTGTTAGTGTGCCCCCACTCTGGATGAAGGAGCACAGGGGACACCTTTTGGACAGCAGCATTGTCCGTCTGGAAGGAGGGTAGAGTTAGATGTACTAGCAAATTTAGATACACTAACAAACTGAAGCTAATACCTTATTATAAATTACAGCTAATGTTTCTTAATTTCCTTTAGGAATAAAGGTTTTATAATGAAATACAAACTGACCACTGTCAGTGTTAAATGGTTTGCCTTATTCCCTGTAAGTAATACATCTGCAAGAGAGTTTGTTCTTTTGAAAAACAACAGACTTACTGGCCAGATCACCAGATGAAACTTAAGGAGAGCAAGCCTAAAAAAGAAAATGAAAACGAATGCAGCCATCACAGCTAAGAATTGGTAAATTGCACTATAATAAATGTTTGCTTTTGTGATTAACACCACTTTAGAATTTTGTTTCTGATGATCTTGGTTGAAAAAACTGCTGTTGGTCTTCGGTCCTAAAGTCGTTTATAAATGTACAATATTAAAAAAAGAGCGTTTTCAGTACTCAATAATACTTTTTTTCATATGCCTTCCTAATTTTAGGGATTCAGTCAAAGACTAAAGATAAAAAGGAGGATAACACAGAAGAAGCAACACCCTCTAGTTCACATGATACAACTCCAAAAACATACCTTGATTTTAAGTTGGCATCTGCACACAAATCTAAAAAAACAAAGGACTCTGTTCCAGAAGCTGCACCACCCTCCCCAAGGACACTGTTCGCTATCCAAGAGGCAATGTTAGAGAACAGCTCTGATGAGGAAATTCATGATAGGAAGGTTAACAAAAATGACCCTTCTGAGTCTGTCTGTGCAGTAGATGGCAGTGTCTCACCAAGGACCCTACATGCAATTCAACGGGCTCTTACCGAGGATGAAGAAATGGAGAACAAAAAGAGGTCCATTGAGATAAGTGATGAAGATCAGGAACGGCCAAGAGCTAAAGTGCTGATTATCAGCAGTTCAGATGAGGAGGATGCTCCTCTGGTCACTAAATATGGAGCTCAAACAAACTCTATCATACCTGTTACAAGAGCTGAATTTTCACCAAATCCTGGCCAGAATAATACAAGTGCTATCAATGAGAAATCGCCACTTTGTTCGGTGCCTAATTTGAAACACAGTGAACCACTTCAAAAACTGTCTGGATCACCAGTAGAAGGAGTAGATTTCAGGGCACATGTAGTAAAGAGAAATCTATTTCATTCACAAGGCACACCTTTGACAAGTCTTTCAAGTGGTTTTGATGCATGCTCTCCTATGAAGCCTTCTCCGGCATTGGAGAGCCACGAACTAAATGCTTCTACAAATGTAGAAAATGCCATCTTTTCTTCTAAAACAGAGGCCATCAAAATAAAAAACCATAGCCAACCTGATGTTCATATAGTTAGCAATGAAAGTGAAAGAAATCTTCAGCCATTAACTGGTCAAGTAAAAAGCAGCATCCATGTACCTCTGGTGTCTACATCAGGGCTGTTGTCTGCAGCCAACAAGCTATCAACTGAAGTGAACACTGAAGACCGCAGTCCACCGGATGTGGTCCTACAAGATCAAAATGTCACTGAGTCCAAAGTGGAGGATTCCGGCAGTCAGCAGCCTTCTTCCAATAATATTCCAGACATTGCTTATGTGCCTATGACTCCAGAAAGTATTCCTGTTACTGAGGGAGAGTCAGACATAGAAAAAGAAGTGGATTCAGATTCTGATGGTAAGTAGTCCTTGGCTTTAATTAAATTTTGCTTGCCTGATTGTATATGGATCTGTTTTAATGCTATACTGATTTATGATAATTAATAATTGATCCAGCTATGTGGGAAGATTTTATGTTGTAGAACATTAAATCTAGTGGGGGACATCAACATTTCTAAAGAACAGATTAGTCTTAGTTATTTTGAAATAAGTGCAGCGCTGTTAATCATTCTAATCAGTAAAATAATATATCCTGCAATGAGAGTGATAATAATAAAATGATATATAAAAATATCTCAAAAGTAAACACCCCATAGCCGTACTAACAAATGGGGTAACAATACTAAAATGATTAAATCAGTGAATACCAAAAGTGAATCAATACTAGATAAACAGCAAAAATAAAAGAAATCATTCCAAATAAAAATCTGTCATCCCTGCTAGTACAAATATAGTGAAATAAATTATAGTGAAATAATTACTGTACAATAAATATCACATAATAAATGAATACTGCTAATACCGTAGTCAAATAATAATGATGAATATTAGTAAACACCCCACTGCTCTACTAACACAAACAAAATAAAAAAGATAAAGGCGTGTAGATAAACTAAAAAAGAGAAAAAGGATCAAGTCCACTCCAATAGTGCTAAGTGACCAATAGTCCCACTTTGCTACAAAAGTATGTTCTTCAAATTAAAAACACCCATGGTTCTTCAATCTGTTGCACCACTGTGCTCCACCACCATCGGGCATGCACGCTCACCTTAGCTTCTGACCCATATAATATCAAGGTCAACATGTGTTCTATAAGCATCAATGATAATGGTATCAATAGATGGTCTTCCAAAGCAAGCTATATCCTTTCTTGTATTAAGAGAGCTATGGACTCCAGAGATAGAGACATTATTTTGCCCCTGTACAAATCATTAGTAAGACCTCATCTGAAATATGCAGTTCAGTTTTGGGCACCAATTCACAAAAAGGATATCAAGGAATTGGAGAAAGTGCAGAGGAGGGCAAACAAACTGATAAAAGGCATGGTAGAAGCTCAGCTATGAGGAAACATTAACTGAAACTGAATTTATTCTCTCTTGAAAAGAGGAGATTCGGAGGGTGGGGGGGATATGACAAACAAATGGACCATATAGTGAACTTGGTGTTGAGTTATTCACTTTGAGGTCATCACAGAGGACAAGGGGGCACTCTTTACCTCTCAAGGAAAAGAGATTTAGTCTCCAAATAGGGAAAGGTTTCTTCACAGTTAGAGCTGTGAAAATGTGGAATAAATTCCCTCAAGAGCTGGTTCTGTCCAGTGCAGTAGATTGCTTTAAAAAAGGCCTAGGTTCTTTCCCAAATGTACATAACATACCTGGATATTAACATTAAAGTTTAATCCAGGGAATATCTGATTGCCTCTTGGGGGATCAGGACGAAATTTTTCCCCTGCTGGAGCAAATTGTATCATGCTTTGCTAGGGTTTTTGTCATCCTCTGGATCAACTGCAGGTATGGGATTGTGTATATAGGATTGTAAAAAATGTTTTATTTTTTTCCTTTTATTGGTTAAACTAGATGGACTTGTGTCTTTTTTTTCAACCAGACTAACTATGTAACTGCACACTCCCACTGGCATGAGGTGTAAATCCCCTTTTGAAAACTCACTCCAGCTGGTAAGTGCTCATAAAATATAAAAAGACTTCCCATAGTGCAGTAATTATTCATTAGGTAAGATAAAACTCATTAAAATATCACTCACAATAAACCCATATACAGCAAGAGGTGTATCAATATGGCGACTTCTGGCTGTTGTTCCTGACTTATATTTTATGAGTGTTTACCAGCTGGAGGGAGTTTTTAAAGGGGACATAGACCGCATGCCAGTGGGAGTGTGGGGTGCAGTGCGTGAGAGTTTCTCCTTTTTTCTAGTCTTGAGTTTGGTTAATAAAGGCAATGTTTCCCCATATTTTTGAAGTGTTTTTTTAACCCTGAGTATCAGGTCCGACCTGCTCCCTCCCCTCTTGCTGCAGCCGATCTGACAACAACTGTGAAAGAGACAGCTAGTTCATAGCTACAGCTTGTCTTAGCTGTGAGCACTTTCCCGAGACCAACGACAGTAGGAGGAATACAGAGAAAGGGGTGGTGTGGCTGTATCCTCTTGCCGTTGCTTGTCTCTGGAAAGTGTTCAGAGTTGAGACAAGCTGCATCTATGGATCAGCCGTCTCTTTCTTAGCTGTTGTCAGATAGGTTACAGCAGGACGGGAGGGGGCATATCAGACCTCATAACTAGAGTTAGAAAGCACTTGGAAACATGGGACTAAATGTACTTTGTCCCATAGGAGACAGAATTTAAAATAAAAATTAATTCTGCTAAATCTTTTTTAATGTTTTGAATTTTCTGTTTTGATTTACTACTTTGTGACATTTCTTTCATAAGGTAGCTTCATTGAAGTAGAGAGTGAATTGGGTGATGGAAACTCCCAGTTGGTGCAAGCACCAGAAACTTCCAAGGATCTTGTTCCTGTAATAACCATTACGGGATCGAATGTTACCGTTACATCACAGAGCTCTGGCACAAATATAGAGAACGCTTTTGCAGAGAATAAACGTGTAGATGGACAGGATGTTGTAATTCAACCAAATGAAGAATCAAGAGATGAGGAAGATGCAGCCAATGACTGGCAAGATATAAGTATGGTAATGAAGCTCTCTGGTCAGGCTTGAGCAAGTAGTGTGTATGTGATATTTCTTTAGGCTAGGTTCACACAAGTACAGCATTGACTTGATCCCATTATCTGTGCGATATTTTTTTATTTATTTTTTTCCCTCCATGCGGATGTATTTTTGGTAGGAGAAAGAGACTATAAAAATCTTTGCCAAAAACGAGTGTGTATATGCGTTTTACATGCATTATTAGTGCATTTCATTGCAGTCTGTGGGGCACATGATCACTCTGAATCACACCAAGTAACACCAGTACCTTCCCCAAAGTCACATCGTAGTTGCATTGCATTGATGTGAATGGGCACCATTGAAATTTGTGATTTCCGTTGCCATGCCATTCTGAGTGAACCAAGTCTCTTCTGAAATTGCGTTTGTGTGAACCAGGCCTTAATGATTAACAAACTTTTTTTTTTTTTTTTTTTTAAACGATTGATTTTTATTGAAAGTTTTCATTAATCAACAATCTTTTCCTGTGTTGTTTTCTTGTTTCCAATACTTGTATTTTTTTAATGCTTTTTCTGTGGAGAAGGCACAAGTAATGGATGGCCGTTACTAGTTGATCGTGTTAATGGATCTAAAATACAACATAGAGTTGAGAGAATGTTTACACATATATTTGTATAGGTGACTCGCTAAGGGTATAGGGAACATACATCAAAGCGTTAAAGCTCTGTACCTACATCCCTTAATAAGAGCCTTTGACCAAAGAACATTTTGAAAAATGGGACTTTAGTGGTACCCCATACGATCATTATATACCTCCTGTATGCAAGTAATGAGATCTACATAACCATTGTATAAAAAGTTATTATTTCAAATTTGGTAAAACCCTGCTAAAAAGGCAATAGCACAAATGAATATAATTACCCAATATTAAACACATCATAGCCTCGGTCCATTAATACAGCCATTTTTCAGATTCATATATGCCTTGTTAGATGGTTACACAACACATGCTCAGGTAGTGTACTTCTACAGACCCATTTTAGGCTGAACTCTTGCTGCTAACCTTCTTGTTAAAATCCTGATCGTCTGGCTGTCTCTGGCACCAGTACTCTGAGTTGCTTGCCTGGAACAAGAATGCAGATGGGAAAGTCAGTCACATCAAAATTTAGCATCTACATACTTGTTCCAGTTTGGTACTAAAACAATTGGAATAGCATGGTAGTTAGGAACCAGAATAAGTGGTCAACAATGGCAGCCTCCATGTTCTCTCACTACCAGTATCATTTAAGGTAATTGTTTAAGCACACAATTGCAATATACCACTGCCTATTTCCTCCTAAATGTTGATGCATGTATTGTATCATCAGAGTTTTGACATGTTGCTGCTTTTTTTTCTCTGTTTGTGCAGGAAGAACTGGAGATGTTGGAAAATAATCTATTTGTTCAGCAGACCTCCCTGCAGGCACAGCGGCAGCAGCAGGAACGTGTGGCTGCATCTGTTACAGGACAGATGTATCTAGAAAGCCAGGTTAGTGCTGTCATTGGTTATTTAGTACACTGTCTGCCTTTTCCGTTCTTCCTCTCTCCACATAAAAACCATCCACTGATGTATATCTACAGTAATCCTAGTCCAAATTGAATGGAGGCGTAGCTGTAAACAGAATTATGTTTTCATTAATTTCTGCACCTATATATCTGAAAATCAAGCTGCAGCACTTTCTTCACTTAAACAAGTGTGCCTGATCAGAAGCATTTTTCTGTAAAAAAAAAAATGAATACTTGTATGAACCTATCCTTTATAATATTGTCTAGTAATACCTTCAATATTACTGACTAATCTGACTCAGTGCTGTAATAGGGAAAGGGGCACTACCAGCATTATCCGTGGAAGTGGAGTCAAATACAGTACTAGAAATTAAACTCCTATTACATGTACACAGGAGGAGGGAGGCTGGTCAGTTTGTGAGCCCCCCTCCCCCCCTTGTTCTCAGCAACACCAGCGCCAGGAGTAGGAACCCGGTCCCCACAACAGCAGAGGCTCCTTTCCCTGTGTGTCGTGGTGTGGCCATCCTCCCAGCCCAAGTCCGATCCTTGAAGCAGTCATGGCAGGCCGACCAAGGCAGCGGGGCGACATGACCAGCAATCCAAGAAGCCGGAGGCTCCTTCCATTCCCGGAGGTATTGATGGAGGGGGGCCTGCATTGATGGACGGGGGCCTGCACTGATGGGGGGGGGAGGTTTTGCCGTCCGGGGGCAGGTAGTTACGTCCGGGGGGAGGTAGTTATGGAGGCCCTTACCTTCCTCGGAGGCCGAAGAACCTAACGACCAGTACAGCGGGGCGACGGAACCAGCCGGACGGTACTGACGAAGTTCCTAGCCTGAACCCGACCCTCCTACCGGTGTGGTGCTGTGTGTCCCTTTCCTCGGAGACGACAACACCCCTGGCCCAAGGATGAGGACCGCGACCACAACGACTCTTGTTCCCCCCCTCCCCCCGAGTGTTTGACTGGTCGGAGGGAGGAGGACACATGTACATTATCCTCAAATTAAAGATCATGACATAAACTGAGGTGAAGGTGCCTATTACGACCATCACGGGGAAAGGGATAATGTCGTGACTCAGTCTAATCAGTCATTATAACTTCCATA
>BLSH010219342.1:273842-284995 GCA_018402905.1 Glandirana rugosa | reverse complement strand
CTTGACTTTTCTCAGTTCACGGGCAGTTATTTTGCGCCTTGGTTTTTCCACACGCTTCTTGCGACCCTGTTGGCTATTTTGAATGAAACGCTTGATTGTTCGATGATCACGCTTCAGAAGCTTGGCAATTTTAAGAGTGCTGCATCCCTCTGCAAGATATCTCACTATTTTTGACTTTTCAGAGCCTGTCAAGTCCTTCTTTTGACCCATTTTGCCAAAGGAAAGGAAGTTGCCTAATAATTATGCACACCTGATATAGGGTGTTGATGTCATTAAACCACACCCCTTCTCATTACTGAGATGCACATCACCTAATATGCTTAATTGGTAGTAGGCTTTCGAGCCTATACAGCTTGGAGTAAGACAACATGCATAAAGAGGATGATGTGGTCAAAATACTCATTTGCCTAATAATTCTGCACACAGTGTACAGTGTTGCTTGCGCAATTGCCAGTTAAAGTAGTACAATGCAGAATAGCAAACAATGGCCTGGTCATGAAGGGGGTAAAACCTCCCAGAGGTCAAGTGGTTAATGTGATATCTGTCAGAATATCTGTTATGAAAAAAAACAAAAACTCAAATGCGCTGAATGAACAGAACAGTGATTTGGAAATCTGAGTGTATCTTTTTGTGTCTATTACGTACTGCAGTTGTTATTTTTAAATTTGAAGCACTGATCAATATTTGGATAGGTGTTGTCTTTCTATAAAATGTCTAAGACAAGTTGAAGGATAAACTATAGTAAGGTAGTGAAAGCACTGAAAACAAAAAAATAGATTAGAAGCATTCCAATAGAGTGACTAATAGCCATTGGTTGCAGTGCTTAAAGTACATGAACCCGCACCTTGTAAAACATCTCAATCAGTTTAAAATACAAATGAAAGGCAAAACATTTGTGTGTAGATATAAAAAATATATATAAATACTTTTTTTCCTTGTTTTATAGGCGATCACATAACATTTGTTTTCAGCTGCATAAGGGACTTGAAGAGTTGGGAGTGGAGAAACAGCAGTACACCTAATACACCGATCTTCCCAGTGAATGTCTGTGCAGGGGGGGGGGGGGGGGGTCAGCACCAGTCTGATAATTGGAGGACAGGCAGGCTGTTCTCCCTGCACAGCCAGAAAACTGACTGCACTGGAAATGATGTGTTTTCATGCCTAGCATGGTCAGTTTGAAAAAGGAAAGTAGGGGGACTGGCAGGAACACCCAAAGGAAGCAATGCAAAGAGAACAGGGTACTTTTTAACATGCATACATGGTACAAAAAACACATATCAGAAAAATGAAATGTTGGAGAGAACACATTCTTTAATGGTTCATTGATGTGATACACTTGACTTGTCAAATAAAGGTGATGTATTATGTTTTGTTCTTTGCATAGCTATGGAATACTACTTTATTGTTAAATCTAAGTCATGTTAGCTCACTCCTTAAATGAACCTTTATTTTTATGTAACTTTCAGGCCTGGATCGCACTAAGCTTATTAATTTAGCTTACTTGATGGGAAGTGACTATACCGAAGGTATACCCTCTATTGGCTATGTGTCTGCCATGGAAATACTGAATGAATTTCCTGGACATGGGCTGGAGCCTCTGTTGAAGTTTAAGTAAGTCTTTTCTCTTCATGGTAAATGGAAAGTGCAAGAAAACGGCTTCTCCATTTGAATTAAATGTTTTGTAAACTGATATTTTTAAATGTTTTTCATCATTTGTAGCATTTTAATTTTACAAATAGACATTTAAGATCTAGTCCTTTCATGTTACTCTATTAAACCCTAAAGCAAATATTTATTATATTGCAGCTTACCAATTCGTAGATGTGATGGGTGCATTTGTTTTCTTTTTTAGGCTTTCTTTCTTTTATTTTCACATGGTGATCCTGTCAGCAAGTCTGTTGTTTTTCTAGAGAACAAGCTGTCCTGCAGATATAGCAGTTAGAGCATTGGGACAAACCATTTAACACTTAACAGGGGTGCCAACAGTTTGCTGAGCGCTTTTATCCACTTTTATTTATGTAAAGACTTTTATCCCAAAAGGAAACAAAACTGCTTAAAACATGTGAGCTGGAGTTCAGCTTCATTTTGTTTAGTGTATTTAAATCTGCTATTATATCTAACACTACCATCCATTCATTATTTTTTTTATTTACCTTTTTACTCTAGCAGGAAACCTCTTTTATTACTCTCAGTGGCATAATTAACAGACATGTAAAATTCTTGCAGGGCCATTGCTGGATTTATGGTTCCTATTCACATATGAACACCCCCAGAACTACATCTCCCAAATGCTTGTCCTGCACACAGTGTGTAGGCATGCTGTTGGGAGGCAAAGCAGCGTCATTGTTTTGCTAGGGAAGAAATTAATGTTTGCATGTCAAGGATAGAGAGATGGGGGGCATAGTCCACCAGGAAGAGCTGACAACCCTGCTTGGGATTTCAGAGCATAAAAGCTACTGTTCTCATTCCATGTTGTACAATGATATTATTAGCAGTATGTTTATTCCTTTTTTTTTATTTTTTATATAGAGAATGGTGGGCAGAAGCTCAAGCAAATAAGAAAATTAGACCTAATCCAAATGATACCAAAGTAAAGAAGAAACTTCGGGATCTAGAGCTACACCCTGGCTTCCCTAACAAGGCAGTAGCTGACGCATATTTAAAACCAGTGGTGGATGAGTCGGAAGGAGCCTTTTCCTGGGGGAGGCCAGACCTGGAACAAATCCGAGAATATCCTTTACTATTTTACTGAGTGATATTGTCCTAATAAATACTGTAAGCCTTTCAAAGAAATACAATGTTGTCTTTGATAGTTCTGATCTGCTCTTTGCCTGCTCAGGGGCTCTACCTTCCTAATGCTAAAAAATGCCATTGTATCTCAAATTATTTTTCTGTACCTTTTCAATCTATCTAATTATTGGTCTCGTGATATATTGTACTGCCATAAACATTTAAGAAAAGATCACTTTGTAAAGTGTAGTAATGACAATGTAACGTCACAGCCCGGTAATTGGATACTTCTGAACCCTATCCTAGCATCCCTATCGCACCAATTCCATTTCCTGGAGGGGTGGTAGGCAGTGCGATGGACTGTTATAGGACTGAAAATAGGGGAGAACACCCTTACTATCCCACACTGGTAGCTATCAAAGTGCAAGAGCTGTCCATCAGGTTGTGACAAGATTTCAAGGTAGGTATTGTGCTGGCAAAACAACCCTGTCGGCAGGGTTGTTTAAACTTTCTAAGGGCCAATTTACTGTCCTTCAGACTTTAGACTGTAGCCGATGAGAGTAGAAAATGTCCCAGCATCAATGGTAGTGTACAATGTCTTAGGCTTGGTGGTCAGTGGGTTTAAAAACTACATCGCACCTGTGGTCAGTAGGAGGAGGGATACTGCCCCATCGTTGGTAATAATGGGAGGAATAGTGTCTCTTCATTGGTGTCAGAGGAAGGAGTAGTGCTCAATCTTTGGTGTCCATGGAAGAAATAGTACTCCAGTGTTGGTGTCAGTGGGAGGAATGGTTCCTTATCATTGGTGATAGTGGAAGGATTAGTGCCCCATAATAGTGGTAGGAACAGTGCTCCAAGGACCAGATAAAGGTAAGCAAGGGCCACATCTGGCCCACGGGCCATAGTCTGGAAACCACTGAGATAGAGGATATTGGGTGGAAAAGATGAAAGCATATTTTTTTGGCTTGGGATTTAACTAAATCTGAAGCAGATGCTGCTATTTTCTTAACCACAAATACATTTTGTGAAAGCCGTTTTGGATGGTATCGCTCAAAGACAGATGAAGCACTTTTACCAGTACTAAAGCAGTTAAATGCCCAACAGGTAAGCCTGGACAATTTTTTTCAGATCTTTTTATAATTACTGTTTTTTTTTTCGTTTTTTCTTTGTTAAAGCAAGAGTTCTATGTCGCGCACTAAAAATGAGTGGGATCTGTTAGCTGTATTTATGGACAGAAAAGCTACATTTGAATAAGCTAACTCAGATTGAACAGTGTAAGAACACAAATATTCTTTTCTTTAGTTTCAAAGTTTGTTTTTTATTAGTTTTAGAAAAGTACATTACAAAACGGAGCCTTTGGGTATTCCCCAGCTCAAAAGAAAACCATATATAAAATAAGAAAACAATCCCAACTGTAGTCACAACTCCGGTACCTCTCAATCAACGAGGGTACCAGCATCACATGGCCAAGGTAGGCAATCAGGAGGTACAAGGTAGGCACTATCATAGTGAGTAAGCACAGATAAGATTTCAGCAGAACAAGCTAGGAAATTAAGAATACAACACAAATAAAGTGCAGTATGAGCAACATATAGTCCTAGGAGGATAAGAAAAGGTAAAGAGGAGGTCCCCGGGGGGACCACACCAGGTAAACCCCTTCATAGCCCCTCCTTCTCAAGGAACATACAATTTGCACACCATCCACTTAAGCAGAGTATCATCTCTAGCATTAGTAGTGGAAGGAAATTCAATCCAAATGTCCCAGACCTTATGATTTTTTTGAGGGCAACCTTGGGAGAAAGATGTCATTTGGGACCACTAAATTGACCAATTTCTTCTAGCTCTCCAGAGTTAGGGCCTATCTGATTTCAATGCCAAAACAATTGCTTTTCTAGCGTAGAACAAAAGTGTTCTGGAGGCCCTAGAAAAGGCTAGATGGTTTGCCAAGCCCAGGAGACAAACCACCACTGTTTGAGGGACAGAAATTGTGGTTACTGAGCAAATAAACTGTGAAATATCGGCCCAAAATGCTTGTAAGTGGCAAAAGGACCAGAAAACACAAAGAAAGTTTGCTGGTGTGTCTCCACACCGCCAACGATTAAGTTCCTCTGTGGGGTATATTCGGTGTAATCTCTGCGGCATAAGGTAGGCCATGAGGAGAATTTTGAATTGAATTAGCCAATCCCGTGTGGCCACCAACTGAGTGAGAACACATATATTTTTGAATCCATATTTACATTATTGGTGTACTCAGTTTTTCATCTGTTTGTTTTCAGACTCAGCTCCGTATAGATTCATTTTTCCGTGTGGAACAGCATGAGGCTCACATTCTAAAGAGTCAGCGGCTGCGTAGGGCTGTAACCTGCATGAAGAGGAAGGAAAAAGACAGCATGACTGCAGAAGTAGAGGAAGCCACTGCCCTTCTCGAGAAAGACGATGGAAACCAGAAAGGAGCAAAATCCAGTAAAAGATGTAAAAAAACACCAAGTAGAAAGAAAGACAATAAGGCTGAACCAGAGAGTCCTGATAAGGTCTGTGTGGAGGGCGGCTTTATTGGGTCCAGTGTAAGACCCTTGTCTTATAATGAAAACTCATTCACAGGCAGTGATTCAGAAGCAAACACTGGCACAGTAAGTAAAAGGGGATCAAAAACAAGCAAAGACAGCACTGCTGCCCCAATTCTAAAGACAGACAAAATGGAGACAAGCAGTTCAAGTGAGAATGAAGAGAAGGTGGTGCTTGTGACTGCCAAGCCTGTGTTTCAGGGCAAGAATAGAAAGTCAAGGACTGTGAGAGGAAGAAAGAAATGAATATACTGGTATATATAACTTATTCATTGTTCTGTATATAAACTTGTTACTCATCATGATTTCTACAGTGACTTGTATAATGAAATTTAGCATTTGTTGTCATGGCTGCTTTTATTTCTACTGCTGCAGTCAGGACAAGATCATACAATTTTTTTTTATATTTTATTTTAACATATCAACTATCACAGCTATATATCTGTATGTCATCTGGTAAGGAGAGCACTGCATGACAGAAAACAATATTTTTCTAACTACATTCTGTTTAAAAGCTAAATTCTGAAATATAATTAATAAATTAATTTAGCACAAAAAGTGTCCGCTGTAAAATTCTTTCCCTCCTTGACTTTGCTTAAAATAGCAAGACAAAGGCTTCACATTTTTCCATGTAAAAACTGCCAGGCAATTATGTGCAGAACAACATGAAATACTTGCTGTAAAGTATATAGGTACCATACAAAGAAAGTTTTCTTACCTGTCCAAACCTGACACCCCCTGAAGATGGGTAATTTAGACTGACTGCTGTTTTACCTTAAGCCCCGTACACACGGGCCGAATGCTGGGCTACATCAGCCAGTACCATAAAGACCTGCTGACTTTCGGCCGGCTTCTGTCAGACGAGCATGCTGGAAAGCCAGCAGCCAATCAGCGCTTTCAGCCAATGGCGGAGAGCGCTGACCAGAGTGTTCTCAGATGTTTTCAGAACACAACATCTCAGCGGGAGAGATTGCTGTACTAATGCCGGGTCGTTAGTACAGCAGCTCCGACCAGAGCTGACAGGTTTTTTTTCGTTCAACCCACTGTGTGTACCTGGCTTTATAGATGTGTTTTTTTAATCCCAGGCCTCCCCTCCAGAAAAGCATTTTTTTGCTTTTTATCTTCCTACTATTGTTTCACCACTTCTGACATCCTAACTTAGAGAGGAGGTCCGCCTAGAACGAAAAAAATTAAAAGCCAGCAGCTACACATACTGTAGCTGCTGACTTTTAACAACAGGACACTTACCTGTCCTGGAGTCCAACAAGGTCGGCACCGCAGCTGATTTTTCCATCAGCTGTCGGGTGCTGCCGCCGCCATTGCGCGTAAGGGAACCCGGCAGTGTAACATTACAGCCCGGCGGCCAGTAGCAGAGCGAGGAGAGGAGGAAGAAGGCGGGCTGCTGATACTCCCGGATGTGGGGAAAAGGACACCTGTCAAAGACAGGTATCCTCCCCCCCTCAAGGTGCCAAGTGTGACACCTGAGGGGGGGAGGAATCCAATCAGCGGAAGTTCCACTTTTGGGTGGAACTACGCTTTAAGTTTGTCAACCATAATCTAACCTCTGAGGTCCAATAAAACAATCATTTATTGTATAATTGTTTGTTGTATAATATTTTAATTTAGTTGAATGCCATTTATCGACATTGGTTTTATTACAAAATTTTATTTCGCTTATTGAAAGCAAGATACAGAAGGGTGTTTGGCCATTCCTGCTTACTCATAGGCAATAACTTACATGTTTAAAAGATTCATATAGAACAACTGGGGAAAAATAGTTCCCAATCAGATCATCACTTATTTAGACGCCTTACAATTTACTGTGGGTTTCCATTTCACCTCTATCTAATGTGGACAGCTTCCACTGGTGCAGTGTTAAGAATTTCTGTCATGTTGTTGTGAGTAAATAATGACAACCTGTTGCCCCTAATCTGGGTTTGTATTTTACAATCATTTTTTATGCTGCTTTGAAAATGCTAAGTGTTTTTTATGTGGAACTTTATGTAGCAGCTTATAATAAACTGGTGGTTTAACACCCTCTTCCTCCCAAAGAGTTCTTACCGTTCTCTTTCCTGGCATTGTATTCACAATGTTTGTATCTTTAAGGAACATGGAAGTCTAAAGGCCCGTACACGCGGTCCGATTGTTGGCCAACAACGGTCGTTCTACAGCCTGTTGGCTGATAATCCGACCGTTAGTACGCAAGATTCAACAGCCGATTTCCAATTGTCTTCCAACAGAAGTTGGCTGACAAGACTAGAAAACTTTTGTTCAACAAGGTGTTGGCCGATTGTTGGCTCGTGTGTACAGAAGTTGACCAACAAAAGTTGGAAGTGCAAACACGCATTCTCGGAATCCAGGAAGTGTTCGGTCGTGTAAACCTGCATTCCTGATTCACAAATCACATTCACCCGAACTTCCTCTTTTATATGCTCCTAACATGTCACTACGTTCGACTTTGTTGGGACGATTACTTGATTACTGTCAGTACGCTAGACAAAACCTCCGACAGCCGATTTGGACAAAAGTTGGACGCGCGGTCGTACGATATTCGGCGTGTGCTATTGAACTTGCAAGACAGTCTGATTTGCATGTTCTAAAACTTGGTGTTTGGTCATGCTAATGATTGATGTAATCATCCATCTTGTATTTAACTAGACTTTTTTTTTTATGTTTATACATCGCATATCCTGTGAATGGTCATATGTAATCTTTTTATGTAGGTTTTTTTTTTTTATAATTGCTCAGTGCTTACTTCTTTTTAAGTCATGACTATACTTTTTAAATAAAACTGTATATGAATTAAATGATGCATTGTATTTTTTAAAGGTATGCTAGAAGTTACATTTCATATGATCAGTTTGTGACCAGCAGTTTTGTATAATTTATATGCCATTTTTTTCCCAAATGTTTTTCCCAATAGAACTGCAAAGGCCTTAAAAGATACATTCTTTTTTGAAACCTCATGCTTTGACTACTATGAGCTTTTTTACATTTATATCAGCTTTCTCTTTAGATGATTCTTATCCCTGTCAGTTCATTTAATGGGGACATCAAGTTATAGGGCATTGGTCCCACTTTCAGGAGAATGGACACCGTGTTAATTGTTGCTGTACTAACAAGAGAAGCTGCCCTTGACTGGCAGACAGCTAATATTGTACCTATCCACAAGAAGGGCAGCAAGGTAGGCCAGTGAGTTTAACATTGGTTGTAGTAAAGTTAATGTAATCACTCCTGAAAAGAAGGATCGTTGACCACCTAAAATACACACTTTGCTGGACCCAAAGCAGCATGGCTTTATTGAAAGCAGATCATGTCAGATTAATCTGATTGAATTTTTTGACTATATTACCAGTGTTTTGGACCAGGGAGGTGCTGTGCACATAGCATAGCTTGATTTCAGCAAGGCATTTGATACAGTTTCCCATAACTATCTAATACAAAAGTTGTGCAAGCTAGGACATAACCCTTGGGTGATTCAGTGGATATGCAGTTGGCTAAAGGATAGATACCAGAGTGTGGTTGTAAATGGTGTTCATTCCAAACAGAGACTAGTCTCTAGTGGGGTACCACAAGGCTCTGTACTGGGTCCTGTTCTATTTAATCTATATGTAAGTGATATAACTAAAGGTTTGTTGGGCAAGGTATGTCTTTTTGCTGATGATACAAAGGTGTGTAATAGGGTTCATATCCCTGGAGGTGTCTGTAATATGGAACATGATTGACATTGCTGAGAAGATTGGTAAAGACAGTGGAAACTGCAGTTCAATGTTTCTAAATGTAAAACCATGCACCTAGGAAAAAATAATTCAGAGAGAGAGAGAGAGAGTACAGCATTGGGGGTACAGTGTTGGCCAGCACCATGGGTAGTACTTATTTCATATGGTTGCAAAAAGAGCAGGCAGTGGAGAAGGTGAATAGAATTCTAGGATGCATCACTAGAGGGATCACCAGCAGGAGGAAAGAGGTTCTGGATCCTCTATATAGTTCTTTAGTGAGACCTCACTTAGAATATTGTGTTCAGTTCTGCAGAAAAAGATATTGATAAGATAGAACGAGTTTGGAGATGGGTAACAAAAATAAATGGTGAAAGGTCTGGGGGATAAAACATATCAAGAGCGACTTCAAGAACTTAATATGTACAGTCTGGAGGAAAGAAGGGAGAGGGGAGACATGATTGAAACCTTTAAATACATCAAGGGGGTAAATAAGGTTCAGGAGGGCAGTCTTTTCAATATGAAAGCAAAATCAAGAACATTGGGATGTGACCTCAAGCTAACTGGAGGGAAGTTCAAAACTAATCTTAGAAAGTATTATTTTACTGAATGGGTAATTGATGCTTAGAATAAACTTTCAGCAGAGGTGGTGAGCCAGTCAATAGTAAATGGTTTCAAACATGCTTGGGACAAATATAGATCTATACTCAGACCAAAAAGTTAACGAAAAAAAAAATAAAAATGTGCAGACTCGATGGACTTCTGTCTTTTTTTCTGCCATAATTTTTTTATGTTTCTAAGCACAGGATGGTAGAGGTTCAGTCCAGTCTAGTGTAGGAGATGTCATACTACAGAGTAATAGTCTACCATTTAAAGTGGTTGTCAAATCATGACAACCACTTCAACCTACAGGTAAGCCTATAATAAGGCTTACCTGTAGGTGCCCTGCATATCTCCGAAACCTGTACGGTTCAGGAGATATGCAGTGTATTTGCTGTGCTGACGTCATGTCGGCACATGCGCAGTGAAGAAACGGCCTCCGTGCCGTTCCTCCACTGCAATCGTGCCATGACTGGCGGGAGTGACGTCACGCGACTCCGGCCAGTCACAGCGCCGGAGTCGCGGCCCCCGAAAGGAAGAGGGGCTGAAGATGGATGCCGCCAGCGCAGGGGACAGCGCTGGACATCGCAGGCTTCGTTTGCAGGTAAGTGGCACATAATGGGCTACTACGCGGTGCTTAGTAGCCCATTATGTTTCTACATTAGTGACATGTAGAGGAAATAAACCCAATCTGGGTTTACTTCCTCTTTAAGATTTCCCAAGGAAATTTCTCAGCTCAGATCCTTGCTGTTCCAGTACTATCTTGTACTTGCCTGTCTAGAGCCTTCCTCCAGTGAGAGATTGAGCTGTTATTCTTGTTGGTCTGCTTTTAATCCCAGAAATGTACTCTCTTCCTGTATACTTTTCACCTTCTAACCATCCTGTTGCACTGATTTTCACTCCTATCTTTGAGTTATCTCAAACTTCTGCGGCCCACCTCCCAACTCTGCTTACCTAGCTCTTTAACCAAGCTGCCATGTTAGAAAAGACATACATTTTTAATTGGGCAGTGGATCAATCTAGGGGAAGAGGCATTTCTCCTCAAAGTTTTCCTCTAGATTTGCAGGTGCTGGGCACTCAGACCATGGACCTGATGGCCTTGACCCTGTTGGAATGTGACCTGGTCATCTAGTGCAGTGTTTCTCAACCTTTTACGGTGAAGTACCCCTGCAGGTCTAAAAAAAATTTCTAAGTACCCCTGTCTCGAGAAAGTTATTGTTTGGGTGTCATGGTTTCTGTGTGCGTGTGTAATGTCCGTATGTGTTCGTGATAATTTCTATGTGTGTGTGATGGTTTTTGTTGGTGTGCAATATCACGGTATGTGTGCATGCTGCAATGACAGATACACACACACAATCACAAATGAACACAATGACACCCACACATAATACAAAATTAGCAGACAAGTAGACACATGCGCACACACATGAAGCCTACCAGTGCAGTGCCCACCAAATGCAGCCTCATCAGTGCAGTGCCCACCAAATGCAGCCTCATCAGTGCAGTGCCCACCAAACTCCGACGTAAACCACCCGTGACGTGA
>BLSH010219342.1:217010-273160 GCA_018402905.1 Glandirana rugosa | reverse complement strand
GGGTCCGGAGGCATACTTCTTAAGCCTGCAGCTGCCGCCCGGAGAGTGACAGTCTGAGCGAGCACCTCTCCGGGCGGCCGCTGCAGGCTTAAGAAGTATGCCTCCGGACCCTCCACGGGGGTCATCCAGGTGCGGGCTGCATCCTCCACCCCCCCCCAGCAACGTCACTGAGCCGCCTGGAGAGTTGCTCGCTCAGATTGTCACTCTCCAGGCGGCAGGCTCTGTGACAGCCAGGAGGACGCCGCAGCACGAGTGAGAACAAGGAGTCTCACTCGGCTCTGTGCGGCGTACCCCCTGCCCGTGGTGTACCATGGGTTGAGAAACACTGATCTAGTGGACCTTGTACACTCTAGTATATGTGTTTATCTCTTTGGCAGCTTCTTCCCCATCTGCTGAAAGTGTTTAAAGTTAAGGCAGGTCCATTTGAATTGATTATGCTTGTTATGTGGAGGCTGTAGCTCGTCACAAATTCTCTTTGACCTCTTTTTTACATTTTAAATATCAATGTACCTGCTTCACCCCTGATCATGCACCTGCTTGTTCTGCCCAGTTGTTGTATCCCTGATTCTAAAAATGGGAGCCCTATAATACAGTTATTCATGCTATGCTTCAGGCCCACATACTGTGTCATTCCCTGATCCAATGATTCTACCATTGCACTTGGCATTCCTATTGCAGGTCTCTAATATGAAAACCAATAAATCAATGGTCAAACATATATAAAATGCATCAAATTAAACCAAATAATACTCATGTGTCCCATACATATAACAGTGCACCATCAACATATCTATAAATCGTATATAAAAAAAAAAAGATGTATATCTCAAGTGTCCAAATATTGAACTCAAAGTCCCAAAATGTCGTCTTTTGTGAACATCAATAGTTCACATATTGTCGCTTTGTCCTCAACCATAAAAGTGCAAGATTCTATGTGAAGTTATGTTTAATAGGTCACCACCAGAAACATGTGCTCCTCCACCTTCCAATCAAACCGCTTATGTGGAGATACTGACCCACTGCAATGTGAGGTCTATCTGCACCTTGCCCTTTAATTAGAGCCAATGCTCCTTGTCACCCAAATATTATCTCTTGTCACAAGCACCATAAACGTTCCTTCATACATCACCAGTCAAAAAACAGCACTGTATACACAATATATTATCATACCAGTCAAATTTATTTAAGAGGAAGTAAACCCTGATGGGTTTTACTTCCTCTTTATTACCCTGCAGTGTAAAAGCATAATGGGCTAATAGTATGTATCGCATATTAGCCCATTATGTGGCACTTACCTGCATTGGAAGGCCGCGATGTCCCTGCTCCAGGCTGCTTCCATCTTCTGCCCCTCTTACTTCCGGGGCTGCAGACTCCGATCTGTGCCTGGCCGGAGGCGCGTGGCGTCACTCCCACGCATGGGAGCCTCCTATCGTGGCACGATCATAGTGTAGGAACGGCACGGAGTACACTGTATATATCCTAAACCGTGTAGGTTTAGGAGATATGCAGAGTACCTACAAGTAAGCCTTATTATAGGCTTACATGTAGGTTAAAGTGGTTTTCAAGGGTTGACAACTACTTTAAGCAGCAGGGTTAAATCACACTCAAAGCTTAAGTGTACTTTACCTAGTGCACATAGAAACGATTGCCTTTTTAATACATGAGTTTCCCCCTTAAGGATAAGTTTTGGTTTCAAATACCATACTGAGATGGCTGACGTCTGGTTCCACCTAATGTGATGATGTTATCTGGCCACGCCCTGACATGTTTTGTCATCCAATCATGACATTTTCAAAGGGAAAAAAGTCCTATTTCAGCTGGTGTAAACAAGGGCAGTTTCATCCTAGAGAATTTTTCTTTGTTTGCATATTTTTCCATGTTTGTTACTGTCTGACTTAACTAGTCCACTTACACTATATTGCCAAAGGAATTGGGATGCCTGCCTTTACACGCACATGAATTTTAGTGGCAGCCCAGTCTTAGTCCGTAGGGTTCAATACTGAGTTGGCCCACTGGTGCGCAGTCTTGTTGGAACAGGAAGGGGCCATCCCCAAACTGTTCCCACAAAGTTGGAAGCATGAAATTGTCCAAAATGTCTTGGTATGCTGACACCTTAAGAGTTCCCTTTACTGGAATGAAGGGGCCAACCCCTGAAAAACAACCACACACCGTAATCCCCCCTCCACTAAATGATTGGACCAGTGCACAAAGCAAGGTCCATAAAGACATGGATGAGCGAGTTTGGGGTGGAGGAACTTGACTGGCCTGCACAGAGTCCTGACCTCAACCCAATTGAACAGCTTTGGGATGAATTTGAGCTGCGAGCCAGGCCTTCTCGTCCAACATCAGTGCCTGATCTCACAAATGCACTTCTGGAAGAATGAGCAAACATTCCCATAGATACACTCCTAAATCTTGTGGACAGCCTTCAAGTTCATGTGCGTGTAAAGGCAGGAGTCCCAATACTTTTGGCAACATGGTGTACCTTGAGTACCATCAAGGGCTTATCGTTACAGTTGTGAGAGAGGAAGAATGAAAGAAACACTGTGATTTTCACATGTGTGCTGGCTAGTAAAAATGTCAGATGCAGGAAAACACATATGCGCAAGTTGCTACCATACACAAATTATGGCCTTGTGAGAGACACACACCTGACTTTTTAACCTGGAAATGTTTCTTAAGCCATTAGACATCTGTTCTTCAAAGTTCCAATAAAGCCACCTGGTCATGCGTACATTCTTCCATTGTTTTATAAATTCACTGTCATTCCACTGGGCAATGTGAGTTTTGCGCACATGTTTTTGCAGGCACCTATCTAATTAGGTTGACCTATATCTCCCAGTTATGTCAGGGCCTTTTGTCTTTTTGTCATCTAAGCCTTTTTTTTAACTGTTTTAAATATGCATAAAAATATGCTGTGTCCCCCAATAAGAGAAAACAAAATTTTTTGTACATGCCAGAACAGTTGTTTCTCAGTGAGCTTATTGGGAGACAGATCAGTTCCAGTTCCCTTAGTTTTCGACATGTTAACATGATTATCTTGTCTTCTTTTAAAGTTCCTTGTCTTTTCCTCTGTATGTAGTACAGCTTGTTTTCACTGAGGCTTCAACTTCCTGGCTAGGGGGTATAACCCCAAGGAAGAATAACTTAGTCATCAATGTCCTGAAGGCCGTACTAAAGTCCAGGGGTCTGTTGTATCCCCACTGAAGTCAGAGCCAAGTACTGAAAATCCCACCATTGCCATCAGTCGCTGACCTCAATATCAGGATGGTCATGATACACTATAGATTTTGCAGGAAAATAAGGGACAGTGTCAGAGGTTAAACAATCTATTGGAAAGGGTCATACTAATTTTCAGTCGTGTTCAGCATTTCTGTAGTGTAAATTCGTACAGTGTGTTACTGGTAACAAATATGGAAAGGAGTTCACAAGTGAACTGAATACTCTCTCCAGAGTCACATAACACAATGCCGTTTTTGCTTTATGCTTCTTTAACTGTCTTCTCAGATGGTGGACATGGCAGGTTTCATATTAATTACTGCTGACACTCTAAAATGTACTCAGTGGAGTTGAATTTAGAAAAGGTTAGTGTAAAGCTGACCATAGACGACTCGCATCTCGGCCAGTTCAGCATGGACCTGCTGAGAATCGAACCATGTATGGGCAGGCTGAATGTACCCAAGTTGATCAATCAATCAACTTAGGAACAACCAGTCTGTCGGATTTTACATGAGATTATTGCTAGTGGCTATTATAGCCGCTAGCAGTAATCACTGTGTTCTCCTGGTGGGGAAAGCTCCCCCCGCCCCCCTGCCAGAAGAACACAATGGCTCCATGGGAGGGATTCCCCCATCAACACTGTGTTATAAAGAAGGATACAGGCACCTTTGAGTGTAGACTTTTAAGTATATTTGGTGAAAACACAATAAGTAAAGCTGACATTTTAGAGCGCGCATTCCTTTCATTCCTCAAGTGCGCATGCTCCGAAACGCGTCGCGAGCACGCTGGAGATGTCCTCACAACCAGCGCTGCAGTCCAGGGAGTGTTCCAGCCCTCAGTCTCAGCACTCCTCCATCACATCACATCACTATCTAGCCGGCCCGACAGTCCTAAGAACGGTGAAGGCGGCTCTCAGTACGGACCAGTGCAATCTACACATCACCAGATATCTGCTACTTATGATGTGCCTTATATTGTCCTCCAAAATGTGAGTTTTACTTATTGTGTTTTTACCAAATATACTTACAAGTCTACACTCAGCTGTGTCTATATTCAATTAATTGCATTGCACTAATACAGGTTTGGCCCTGTATTAGTGGACTTTTTATCCTGTTCCGGCTATACAGCTGTGCCCCTCAAAGTCTCGTCTCTACTGGACTTGTAATTGCAGTAAGATTACTTGAATCTGCGCCACAGGTTGATGGGGAGATTGAGCGATTTTCATCTGTGACCGTCTTTAGAATAATAACCCCTTCAGATGCTTATCTTGCAAGTGATGCCTAAAATAGTATGTATTTTTCACCTACCAATACCATATTTACATAATTTCCTTGGTTGAAGATTTTTTTTGGATCGTACTTTGACTATTCCACTAATGATATTTTCTTGTCACTGTAAACAGCTTTTTGATAAAAACATACTTATCTTTTTTTATGACAGTTTGCCAACTGCAAATAGTTCAGCTAACTTATGAACTTCTGTTCACGAGGCTGTTTTAGCAGTGCTTGTAACACTAAAAATAGTCTGCTTTTGTAAACACATAACTTCCACAAGATTAAGGCCTGGTTCACACCTATGCATTTTTTATTCAGTTTTGCAAAAACACACTATGATCCATTTAATATGATTTCCCATGGATGGAGTTCACATCTGTGTATTTTATGAAAAGGGCCTGGGACTTTTTTCTGGTTTTTGGTTCCATAGACTTCAATTGATCAAAAATGTGTATTGAAAAACGCAAAATGCACCTGGAATATGCAAACTGCACCCTTCATAGGTGTGAATCAGGCCTAATTGTTACAACACCAAAACGAAAGGTACACATTGTATACTCATATATAGTATATACCTGTGTGTGTATGTATGTGTATATATACACAAATGCACAATCTTCTTTTAGTACAGTATCTGAATCATATTCATGATATTAAGTATTGATTGTTGAATATCTATAAAATCTGAGAAGGTTTTGGGAGCGCAAAAGGTTTACTAAACTACAACCACTAGTGTACAGTATATTGGTACCATTAAACTATACAAGGTCTGACTGCTTAAAAATGTACCACATCCATGCAATTCCTAATTGCTACGACCACAATTTTGTGTGTGTATAGGTACATATTACAGTAATCCCCAACCATTTTATTAGGAGCCTTAGCCTAAGTTCACACTAGTGCTGTTGCATGCTCATGGGTCTTTCAGAGTGGTGTTGCACATTTGCATGGCTCATGTGTGTTTTTGTTTTTGCCAGAGACTGATTAGCAAGATGTGCTGTAACGTTGGACGTTAAGCATACAACCGCACCAAAACATGGCAAAATTGCATGTACATGCATTTTTTTAATATCTATGCGGCCAACAACTCACTGTTTAGCACCAAAAGTAGCACATGCACCTTTTCAAAAATCTCATTGCCCCATGTTGCATTGGGCACCATAGAGAATAATGGGATTTTCATTCTCATGCATTGCAGTATGACAGCAGACACACAATAAATCTCGCTAGTGTAAAAGTGTGGCCCCTCTACTTACTGCAATGTTTCTTGCTGCAGTCTAAAAAGATCAGAAAAGAAATGTATGAAAGATTGCTGCTTTTTATAAATCTACCTTTTTTAAACTATGGGGCCAATTAAATAAAGCATAACAAGTGCAGTGTTGGTAGCCATTCAAAGCAGCAACACACTGCTCAGACAGCAGAAGCCAGAGTGAAGTAATTAGTCCACAAACAGCATACCCACAACAGGTGCTCTGGCTCTGGATGTCTCTCCACATCCAATAGGGAAATCCAATGACAGCAAACTGAAAAGCTGGCACAACTGTAGATGCAATCTTCAGTAAGTTTATTGGACAATGATCATGTACAAAGGAAGCGCAGACGCGTTTCGGCACTCAGCCTTGCTCACTGCACTTCCACAAAATACACACAATACATTTATATACATAGTGTCAAGGGTGCTAGAGTCAGATATCCTCCAATCACGTGAAGTCTTCAATTAGCATATGAAAACGGTGTTCACACCACACATGTGAGGTATCGCCGCGATCGTTCGAGCGAGAGCAATAATTGTAGCACTAGACCTCCTCTGTAACTCAAAACTGCTAACCTGTAAAAAAATTTTAAACTTCGCCGATGGATATTTTTAAGTGGCAAAGTTTGTTACCATTCCACGACAGGGCGCAATTTTGAAGCATGACATGTTGGGTATCAAGTTACTCACCGTAACATTATCTTTCACAGTATAAAGAAATTTGGCTAATCTTACTGTTTTATTATTATTATTATTATTATTATATTTCTTATTTTATTTTCAATATAATAAGTAGCTCAGGGACAGGGCTCAGGAGGGAAAGAAATTAGAATGGTCAGGCACACACATATGAAATTGACTCTCACAGTGACACTGACAGCAGTGTGCAGCAGATGACGACACCTTACAGACACAACACGTCCCCTTCTGAATCACAGTGACAGTCTCTCTCCACGCCAGGTAGTCCCTTCAGTCAACTCTGGTCCAAACAGCACTGACAGTCCTGCTCCTGGCTTGCCTTACTGTCCCGTAGTACTGTATGCTCAGCTCCCTTGCACCATGAAATCACACAACACACTCAGGCACCACCTCCACCCCCCCCCCCCCCCCCCCGCCTGAACACACCAGAGCAGACACTCGGATGGTCTCAGCTGGCTTCGGACTAGAACTGCGCATGTGCAGTTCCGAGCTACACGCCACAGTCATATTTTTTACTGGCAACCTTTTCCGGCCACTGGCATTTACTGGCCGGAGAAAAGTGCCTGTTTTTTACTGGCTGCCAGTAAAAATACTGACAGTTGGCAACACTGAACAAGTGTGGTATTGTTAATGCATGCTATTTCCTCATTTTACTTATCTAATTGTTTTCTTAAACTCCATAAAATCTATATTGCATAGATCAGTTTAATTTTACGTGCTACATTTAACTTCGGGTAGACCTAATTCTGTTTCAGTGAAGTGTCTATTGAGTACAGCAGGCAAGTTCATTTGAGTTGGTGAAAATCATATGCATTTCTTGAGAAATAATTAACTTCGGCAGTAGTCTGGTGATCCTAAAGACTTCTTGCTGCTTCCGGTTAGCGAGTCTCAGTAAAATAAAAGGCAGTGGTAAGAAGTGTCTCAGTCACTACATTCAAACTTTACAAGTCTGGATGTAAATGGTAGCGAAGTAAGTGGAGATAGAGGAAGTTACCCAGCATAGGCTCATGGAGCTCCCATTCTACTGTTCCTCTAGTGTGACCCTGTTAGATGGTAAGTGATAGCAATCTGTGGATTGTTACCAAGAATTGCTCTTTGATGGCCCACACAATCATCAACAAGTGCCATAAACAGTACAGAGGAACAAGTCCCAAAAGAACTATGGATTGACTTAGAACAAACGGCCAAAGGTATATTTCTCTGCCCAAATGAGTTCTGTAAATGCCACAATACACATTTTGATTCCTTCCTATTGTAGCCCCTACCTGATGTTACTAATCATATAAGATGTGGAAACCCTGAGCCACCAGAGATCTTAAAACAGTTTTAAAGGCTAATTTAAAAAAAAAATAAACATGTTATACTTACGGCTCTGAGCAAATCATTGCACAATGCGACCCCTTACCTCCTCTTCTCTGAGTGCCCCATAGCAAGCTGTATGCTATGGGGCACCCATGTAGGTGTGCTCCACGTCTGGGCTGTGTGTGTGTCCATAGACACACAGCGCGGCTTGACTTCACCCCCCCCCCCACACTCACAGGTTTTGATCGAGTATCAGGAGCCAATGGCTCCCACTGTTGCCTGTGTCCTGTGAATACAGGAAGAGAGAGCTGTGCTGCTGCAGACAGTGCTGGATTGAAAGAGAAGCCAGGTAAGTTTTTAAGGGGGAGTCAGGGAGGAGCAGAGAATGCATTAAGGTAAAAAATAAACTGTAGCCTTTAGAACCACTTTAATCAGCCCACATTATGGCAATTCCCAAGTAGGCCATAAGACTTCTGTCACAACTGTATATTCATTTTTCTACTCCAACTTGATGTCGATCTCTTTGGAAAAAAAAGTCATTATAACCATGGCAATGCCTTTCTTGCTAAAAGAAGTCCACTTTAATGGAGTCGGTGTTATACTTTGTGGGGCGGCTCTAGATAATCTGACTAGGCCTAGTCATATTCAGTGGGCTTAGAACAGACTGGATCTTTATGCAGGAAATGTTGCCATATATTGGACATTGTCCTGAACCTGGAATGTGAACTTTGATACAAACTTTATACACTTCATCCTTAGCTAGAGGTCCCATAGGTCAGAATTAAAAAAGATCATCAGCCATGGGCACAAGGCAGATAAGACCAGGTTGCTATCCACACAAAATCTAGTGGGAAGTAAACTTGTTTCATCAGTGGTGACCAAAATATATCTGTTGATCCTGCCAAAAACCTGGTGAGCTCTTTCTGTGCTCTCTGCCTTTGCTGCAATAAAATCTCAAACATTAATATTAGCACTGCCCAGTATGCCCCCTTTATGTTATGAAGATGGGTGGAGGAGAATAGGGCTTTTTTCAGCTGGAGCTTGGTGGAACTCAGTTCCACCACCTCTGGCTCAGGCCCTTTGCTCCCTACTCATCACTATCATTTGTAAACACAGACGTCCGGGTTCTGTGTTTACAAGTCACAGCTCGTCTCCAAACGACTCCCACAGATCTGATCTACTGAGCAGCTCCCACTGAGTGCAGGATAGGTACAAGGGAGATGCAGGTGCCCGGGGTGCAGTGGGGATTTCTACACTCCTACTGGATGATCTCCCTGGAAGTGAAAGAGGCGGAGCCACCTACAGTGTGTGGGAAGGTACTAGAGCCAGCTGAGTGCTTCAACTTAATAAAGCAACAAAAGTAAGACTTTCGGAAGATGGTGGATCTTTTAAGAAGGGGGAGAAGATGGGGGCAGTGGAGGGGGGCTTCCATGCAGAGGTCAGAGCGGAAGATGGGTGAATGTGAGATGAGGATGGGGAATGCAGCTGTGGAAGAAGGCTAAACTCACACCTCTGAACTGTACACTATGTACATAGCGCACCTCCGAACTTAGTGCACCCCTGAACCCTGCGTTTTACCATGTCCCCCCTCAACTCTGCACTTGGTACCTAATGCACTCCTGGTATTTAGTGCCCTTTTAAGACCCTCCCACTGTTACTGAAATTTGACCACAACCACCATTTGATGCGGTTTGAAGGGTGGGGGGGTTGTGGTTGAATTCCTGCACCTGTTCTCTGAGAAAAGATTCTGTTATCCAAATCAGAGGCAAGCAACCTTAGGTAACAACATTTGTAAGTTGCAATATATTACATTTTTGTTTAAACCCTGTCCACTTCACCTCTGTGAACCAGAGAAAATCTCCCTCCTTAAAGAAGTCTTGTTTCTTTTTTTATTACAATGTACTGTCCCCCAGGAGACAAAGTACATGTACTACTGGCCTGTTCAGCTGTAGTCATCGCAGTAAATCTGTAACACTAAAATCTCAAACATTAATATTAGCACTGCCCAGTATACCCCCACTATATTATGGAGATGTGTGGAGCAGAATATGGCTTTTTTTCAGCTGGAGCTTGGTGGAACCCGGTACCACCACCTCTGGCTCAGGCCCTTTTCTCCCTACTCATCATTATCACTTGTAAACACAGACATCCGGCTTCTGTGTTTACAAGTCACAGCTCGTATTCCAACGGCTCCCACAGATCTGATCTACTAAGTGGCTCCCACTGAGTGCAGGATAGGTACAAGGGAAATGCAGGTGCCCGGGTGCAGTGTGGATGTCTACACTCCTACTGGATGATCTCCCTGCAAGTGAGAGAGGCAGAGCCACCTACAGTGCGTGGGAAGATACATACATACATACATACGCAGGACATTCATACAAAAATATGCATGATCTTCACAACACAGTGCGAGAAAATAATGTAAGGGAAAAATAATTTTATAAAAAAAATAATGCAATGAAATATGCAAAAATATTCTTTTGTGATACATTAGTTCTCTTTTATAATGTCTTTATGCCAGAATTTATAGCCTTTGGATAAATAATGTATTTTTTTCCCTAATTTTTAAAGGATTATTTTTGTACTCTGCCTAACCTTTAATAAAGCCTGCATAAAGAAACCAGTGCCATAAGATATCTGCATCATTAAAATATCAGATAAAACACAGCAGTTACACATACAGGGATACTAGTTTACTTTTCTTTCCTCTGTACTCCAGACCATATAAGCTGTCTTGAGCACAACTTCACACTCAGCCTTTTTCTGGAATGTTGTAATAGGACGTTTGTGTCCAAGTCGCAGCTGTCAGTATCAGGATGCATAAGCCTTGCCCTTGTACGGAGAACATCACAGTGACATTACCAGTGTGTAACTTACACTAAGAGTACGCTGCCTCTGGAGGGAATATCCAAGGCCAATATCCAAAGTGTTTTTCGACAAGGAATGTTTTTGTTATCCTGACACCCCGTGGCTTCAAGTGGTCCAAGTACAAGGTATTGTCATTGTCATGCTAGTTAGCTATAACTCACTAGCTGAATAGTTCTCTGTTCTGTAAAGCTTTTATTAGAGGTCACTTTTAGCAGATCACATAATCTTGACAAGAAGAAGCAGGTGATTGACTGCAAACTTTAACTAATATAACAAATCAAACATTTTAGCAGTGCAGACTATGCTGAATGGGCCCTTACATCTCTTATAAAAGAGTAATAATATAAAAAAAATGTATGTGTTTGTTCCTTTTTATATTAGTATGTGCTTTTTTTTATATTATTTAACGTTATTATTCAGCGTTATTAATGCTGAATAACATACTGAAAATGTAAAAGCCCTATAAACATATTCTGACAAGATTATCTAAAAACTGTTATCAGAGATGTCATAGGCTCCTCGCCTTTTGACATGCTAATGTCTCTCCAGAATTGATCACTAAGTCTCAGAACTTTGTCAAAGCAACAACTTTTGCAAAATTAAATTCGATTTATATTTCCTGAGCAGTTTGATTATTTTTTTGCATTATACCTGTATGAAAATATAAACCCTAAATGGTAGGCAAAATCAATCTCCCAGCAGGCATTTAGTTCCACTAATATCTTATGGGTTGCATTTTACTTTATAATAGAAAAATGCTAAAATGGTCATTTAAATTTTTTACAGATTTGAAGACTAAAGTTAACAAAAAGGAGATACTATCTTCAGTAACACCAAAATGAGCGAGGAAACGGGTAAAATCAATTTTCATTTCCATTTCTATTTAAGGAAATTCTATTGAATTGAAAGGGTCGCTGGTTTGAATCCCAACCACGATACTACCTGCATGGAGTTTGCATGTTCTTCCTGTGCCTGCGTGGGTTTGTTCCGAGTACTCCGGTTTCCTCCCACACTCCAAAGACATGCTGGTAGGTTAATTGGATAATGTCTAAATTGGCCCTAGTATTTGAATGTGAGTTAGGAACCTTAGATTGTAAGCTCCTTGAGGATAGGGACTGATGTGAATGTACAATGTATATGTAAAGCGCTGCGTGAATTGACGCGCTATTTAAGTACCTGAAATAAATATAAAAATTAAATAAACACTATGGTTGAATCAGTACATACCATACATTACTGAAACCAGAGACCTGCTCAGCATAAACCTGCCTGGTGCCCCATGTACTAGGCCATAAGGACTTTCCCTATGATGTTGACACTGTTATGTTCTTTCCCAGCATTCCATCATGGTGTAAATGTCAGGTGACCTCTGTGTTTCCTTGAACACTTCCTGGAGCAGTGTATGTATTTCTAAAGACTCTATACAGTGGTGATATCTGAGCTCCTTCAGGGGACAGATCTGGTAGTACATGCAATTTCATTATTGTTATTAGTTAGGAAAATAAACTATACATTCTGTTCTATTTTTTGATTATTAAAACAATAAAACATTAAAATAAAATAAACCTTAAAAGAAAATGTCACCATGTTAAAACATAATATTGTAATGAGCCTAACACACATTTTGAATATATAACTGCTATATGTTTTCTTCCACATAAAGATTTTGCCATGGCCTGTCTAACTTAACTCTGCTAAATACAACCAAAATGCTATTTCCTTGTACACTTTTCCTTTTGATTTACCAAAACCACATAGTATGAGGCCAATCCTAAACAATTTCAATTTGCATGCAACCAGGCTGGCCCTTGCACTACATAGTTGAAGGTAAATCTAAAGGAAATTGAACAAGAACATTGTACAATATGCAGTGAGTATAGAAAAGAATCACCCCCTTTAAAATAATCACATTTTGTTGCTTTGCAGCTTAAAATGAAGATAGGCAGTTTTACTTTTATCCAGCTGTATTCACTCAGTGCAACTTATAACATCCAAGTGAAAGATATAACACCAATATGTCAAAAAACCAAAACACAAAAAAAACAAAAACAGAATCACTGAGTTGTCAGTACCACCTTTTGCTTTAATTACAACCTTTAATCTGTCTCTACTAATCTCTGCACATCTAGACTTTAAAATATTTGCCCACTCTTCTTTGCAGAAGTTCAGTTAAATTTGATTGTGACCATTTGTGGACTGCAGTCTTCAAGTCATTCCACAGATTATCAGTTGGGTTTAAGTCTGGGCTGTGACTACACCATGCAAGGACATTCACCTTTTTCTCCTTCAACCACTATGTGGTCATTTTTGCTGTGTGCTTTGGTTCATTGTCATGTTGGAAGGTAAATCTTCTTCCCATTGACAACTTTCAGGCAGAGGGTAGCAAATTGTCCTCAAGAATGTGATGGTATTTTGCCCCATACATTTTTCTTTTATTCTGACAAGTGCTCTAGTCCCTGCTGCAGAGAAACACCCCCATGACAGGATATTACCACCTCCATGTTTTACTGTAGGAATGGTGTTATTTGGATCGGGAGCTGTATTGGATTTCCTTCAGACATATTGTTTGGTGTTGAGGCCAAATAATTACATTTTAGTCTCATCTGGTCTGGTCTAACAAAATACTGGGGTAATACTTTTTCCAACTCAGTGATTGTTTTTTATTTATTTTTATTTTTTTCCTGACATGTTGGTGTTATATCTTTCACTTGAAAGTTATAAGTTGCACTAGTAAATACAGCTGGATTAAACAAAAACTGTGCCTGTCTTCACTTCAGGTTGCAAAGCAAAAAAAGTGATTATTTTAAAGGGGGTGATTCTCTTCTATCTCCACTGTATGAACAGCTTTATACTAACTAAGCTCCTGTGAAGCAATGAGTACATGGGAAGTGCTATCCTGTGCTCCACAAGCCCTGCCATTCTATACATGTGACAACATTTTATTTTATTTGGCAAAAATGATTGTGTTAATATTGCTGATTTAGTAAACATGCTAGGTTTGTTACAATACTCTATCATTGAAGCACCCTGTATTAAATGATTGTAAAATATCTATTACAGACAATGAGAAAAATAATGTAAATATTAACTTCTAAAACTAAAAAAAAATTACCAATAAAACCATTATAGTTTTCATGTATTACCATTCTCTGATGCATTTGCTCTACACCCATAGAAATCACCCCAAAGTCTCTCTTACTGTGAAATGCTTTGATGCATTGTAAGTACATTTCTACAACATGACCATTGTGATTGCACTGAGGATACTCATAAATGTTAAGATTGTCTTGTACCACGACCAGTTAGTCTGGTTGAAAAAAGACCAAAGCCAAATTATACAATTCTATATACACAATTGTAAACTCGCAGTTGATCCAGAGGAAGGCAAAAGAACCCCCAATAAAGCAAGATCCAATTTGCTCCAGCGGAGGAAAAAAATCCTTTCTGATCCCTCAAGAGGCAATCAATATTTCCTGGATCAACTACCTATAAATATTTGTATCCAGTTATATTATGTGTATCTAGGAAGGAATCTAGGCCTTTTTTTAAAAAAACAATCTACTGAGCTGGCCAGAACCAGCTCTTGAGGGAGTCTATTCCACATTTTCACAGTTCTTACTGTGAAGAAGCGTTTCCATATTTGGAGATTCATTTTTTTTTTTTTTTTCAGACATCAAGTGCCCCCTTGTCCTCTGTGATGGCCTTAAAGTGAATAACTCAACACCAAGTTCACTATATGGACTACTTATGTATTTATATATGTTGATCATATCCCCCTTAAACTCTTCTTCTCAAGAGAGAAAAAATTCAGTTCCTCTAATCTTTCCTCATAGCTGAACTTCACCATGCCTCTTATTAGTTTGGTTGCCCTTCTCTGCACTTTCTTCTCCAGTTCCGTATTTCTTTTTTGTGAACTGGTGCCCAAAATTGAACTGCATATTCCAGATAAGATCTTACTAATGATTTGTACAGGGGTAAAATTGTGTCTTTCTCTCTCTCTGCAGTCTATACCTCTCTTAATATAAGAAAGAATTTTGCTTGCTTTGGAAACCACAGCTTGGCTTTACACACCATTATTAAGCTTATGATCTACCAGGTCCTTTTTCACCATTTATTCCCCCAGCTGTTCTCCTAGTATGTAAGATGCATGCAGGTCAGCTTGTAAGTTGGAGACACGCCGTAAGGATGTTTTTCCACTGCTTGGTATCATCTGAAAAAACTGAAATGATACTTTTAATCCCAGACTCTATATTATTTATAAATATATTAAAAAGTAAGGGTCCCAACACTGAACCTTGGGGTACACTACTAACAACCCTAGACCATTCAGAGTATGAATCATTAACCACTACTCTCTGCATACGGTCTTTTAGCCAGTTTTCTATCCTTTTACAAACTCATTTTTTGCAAGCCTGTAGACTTTACCTTACACATTAGCTGTGTGTGGGGAACTGTGTCAAACTCTTTTGCAAAATCTAAGTACACCACGTCCACAGCCACCCCTCTGGTTTTACTTACCTCCTCATAAAAAGAAATCAGATTTGTCTGACAACTGTCTTTCATGAATCCATGATGTCTGTTGTTTAAAACACTTTTTCCAGCAAGAACTTATCTATGTGGTCTTTTTATTAAACTCAGTATTTTCCCGACTATAGAAGTTAAACTAACAAGTTTGTAGTTACTTGTTAAAGTGATCCCTTTTTAAATATAGGCACCGCATTGGCCTTACGCCAGCCCAGTGGTACTATTCCAGCCATTAAAGAGTCCCTAGAAATTAGAAACAATGGCTCTGATATGACAGAGCTCAATTCTTTTAGGACACATGGGTATATGCCATCTGGTCTAGGTGCCTTATTCACCTTTATGCTGTCTAAATATTTTTGGACCATACCAATTTTGAGCCATAGTGGATCATTTGGGGCTGTGTCAATATCATTCCCATTATGGACATGAGCTTCCCCTCATGAAGAAAAAAATTGCTTGAAAAAAGCTGCTAGGAGCATTTTAGTAGCATTTAGGCCTCATACACGCGGGCGTTTTAAAAAACGAGCTGTAACGTCGGTACCAACGCCAGGAAAAAAGCGGCATTAAAAACGCGATTTTGTCAGCGTTTTGCATTGGTGTCAATGCGCATTTTGAAGTGCTAGCTTTCAGTGGCTTTTCTCTGCCTCTATTCAAAATCAATGGTTCCCTATGGGAGCCCATTGATTTGAATAGAAGTCGCACCAGGAGTCAGATCATGATGATCTGACTTGCGATGCGACTTGTGTGCTGAGGTTCTAGAACCCCCGCAAAAAAATAATAAAAAAAATTGCGTAGGTCTCCCCCCGGTCTGGTATGGATTTTAAGGGAAACCCCTATGCCAAAAAAAGGCGTAGGGTCCCCCCGAAATCCATACCAGACCATTATCTGAGCATGCAGCCTGGCAGGCCAGGAAAAGGGGTGGGGATGAGCGAGCGCCCCCCCTCCTGGACCATACCAGGCCGCATGCCCTCAACATGGGGGGGTGGGTGCTATGGGGCGGGGGCATGCGCCCCCCACCCCAAAGCACCTTGTCCCTATGTTGATGAGGACAAGGGCCTCTTCCCGACAACCCTGGCCCTTGGTTGTCGTGGTATGCGGGTGGGGGCTTATCGGAATCTGGAAGCCCCCTTTAACAAGGGGGCCCCCAGATCTCGGCCCCCCACATCGTACCCCTACCCATTCACCAAATAAAAGTGTCAAAAAACACACTACACAGCTTTTTAAAATGGTTTAAAAAATCAGCTCCGGCATCTTCTCCCCTCTCCGGCTCTTCTCCCTCTCTGGCGTCTTCTTTCTTCTGCTCTTTTGTGGGGCCTGTGACGTCATAAGGGGGCTGGGCTTCTGGATGACATCAGTGGGTGGCCCCGCTCCATGCCAATATAAGCCATTGCATGGCACGGACTCGGCATTCGAGTGTGAGAGAGCGACGAGTCAACATGGGAAGAAGAGAGGAGGGAGAAGACAGTGGCAAAAGAGCAGAAGACAGAAGACCAAGCAGAAGATAGAAGACCCCTCAGAAGAAAGAAGGCTCTGCAAAAGAGCAGAAGAAAGAAGATGCCGGAGAGGGAGAAGAGCTGGAGCTGGAGAAGAGCCGGAGAGGGGAGATGCCGGAGCTGATTTAATAAACTATTTTAAAAAGCTGTGTAGTGTGTTTTTTTTACACTTTTTTTTAGGTGAATGGGTAGGGGTACGATGTACCCCATACTCATTCACATAGGGTAGGGGGTCAGGATCTGGGGGCCCCCTTGTTAAAGGGGGCTTCCAGATTCCTATATGCCCCCGCCCGCAGACCCCGACAACCAACAGCCAGGGTTGTCGGGAAGAGGCCCTTGTCCTCATCAACATGGGGACAAGGTGCTTTGAGGTGGGGGTGCAGGGCCCCCCTGCCCCAAAGCACCCAACCCCCCTATGCTGAGGGCATGCAGCCTGGTATGGTCCAGAAGTGGGGGCGCTCTCTTATCCCCATCCCCTTTCCTGGTGCTCGGATAAGGGTCTGGTATGGATTGTGGGGGGCCCTACACCATTTTTTCAGCGTGGGGGTTCCCCTTAAAATCCATACCAGACTGAAGGGTATGGTACCTCTTGGGGGGGAACCCTACGCAAATTTTTTTTAACATTTTTTGCGGAGGTTCTCCTTCAAGATCCTCAGCACACAAATCACACCACAAGTCGGATCATCATGATCCGACTTCTGGTGCGACTTCTATTCAAATCAATGGGCTCCCATAAGGAACCATTGATTTTGAATGGAGGCAGGGAAATGCTTGGCGAGGCTTAACGTGGTGTATACAATGTTAAGCCACGTTTTTGAGCATTTTGCCGGCTCAGCGTCAAAACACCTGTAGGGCTGCTGCTTCCAAATGTGCTGGTCGTGTTTTTTTTTTTTTTTTTACAGCTTAAAAACGTTTATGCCACTTACAGCTCACAAATGCCAGTGTGTGTATGAGGCCAATGAATAAAATGGAGGGGCGTTTTTAAGTTGTAAAAACAGCCCAAAAATGCGGCTGTAAAAACACCCGTGAATATGAGGCCTTAGAAGCATTTAGGATTTTTTTTCTGCTTGAAAAATGCTCCAAAAAACTCTACAAAAACATTTTTTTTTTTGCTCCTAGACACTGAAGCTCAAAAAACACTAATAGCCTAAAGTAGTGTACATGGATAGGGTAACACTATTTAGCTTCTAGGAGCTTAAAAAATTGCTAGTGTGCATGGAGCCTTAATATATTTGAAGAATTTATTTGGGTTTGTCTTACTCTCTTTTTTACTCTCTTTTCGAATCTGTTGTTCGTTTTGAATTTTTGCAGCCTTGATATCCTTTTTACATATTCTGTTGTGTTCTATGTAACATTTAAATGATGATAGTGTTCCTTCATTTTTATATTTTTTATTATTTATAGTTTTTATTAACTTTGGCCTTGAGCCACATAGGTTTTATTTTTAGCCTTTTAAACTTATAGTCCATGGGAATATACTTTGCAGTGAGTTTACATACAGTCTTTTTTGAAAAATTCCCATTTCTGTTCTATGTTCATCGATGCCAATATTCCCTCCCAGTCTAAGTCTTGGAGAGCAGCCCTCATCCTTAGAAAATGTGATCTCTTAAAGTTAAGTGTTTTTATCTTTCTAGTATGTGCTTGTTGTTTACAGCTAACATTAAATGAAACCATGTTGTCACTGCAACCCAGATGTTCTTTTATATGAACATTAGTAACAAGCTCAGCATAGTTTGAGATTACTAGGTCCAGCAGAGCATCATTCCTAGTTGGAGCCTCTATGAACTGGACCATAAAATTGTCTTGTAATAAGTTTATACATTTTTTCCCTTTAACTGTGCCTGCAGTGCCATTACTCCAGTCAATATTAGAGTAGTTAAAATCCCCCATTATTACCACCATCCCAGCCCTTGTAGCCCTTTCTATCTGCACAAAGAGCTGTGTCTCCACCTCCTCAATAACACCGGGAGGTCTATAACAAACTCCAATGATAACCTTTGCAGTACGCACACCTATATGCAGTTCCCCCAAATGCTTCAGACTCATCACACTCTCCATCAACTTGGTCCTCTTTCATACTCGCTTTGAGAACACTTCTCACATAGAGACAGACACCTCTGTACAATGCTTTGTACTAGAAAAGTGAGAATTTTTTTTTTTATCTACAATAACACTATTTTAAAACCAGCACTGGTCAAAATGGAAAAAAAAACAGTTTTACATTTTCATACTTATTTTTTGGAGTGCATAGAAAATTTTAAAAAATGCAGAAGCATATTGCCAGAAAAAGGCCTTGTTTGTCTTGAAACAAAATATTTATGTATTACTTTATTATCCTAAATTATGTAAAATCAGAATTATTCTGACTCCAACTGTTGTCATAGTGACTTATCACTTGCTGAGACCTCTATGCCTGGCCTGTATAAGCAGATATAATCACTGCACTTATCACTTATCAGATAGCTTGAACTCGCCAGACACCAATTCTTCCATACACATAGATTTGTTGCAAATAGCAGGTACAGCAGTCAACACATTTGACAGATGGTTGAAAGATGGTATCTGCAGGTGAAAACATGGTAATGTGTTCCAGGATGCAAGTAGATTGTGTGCGGCCCAGACATGCGTGGTCACCTTCTTCCCCTCATGAGACAGAGTCAACCAGGAACAGGAGAAGGAAGTACAACACAGAGTGAACCAGGAAGAGGAAATTACCTCAGAAGATGGGAGGGAACACACTTAGAAAACAGAATAGGATAATGCAATATCCAAACCAACCACAAGATGTCAGTATAATAACCAATTACATAAACATTAATATAACTATGCATAGCATTCTATTTACTTAACTGATGTAACAGCACAAGAATATACAGGACCATACTGGAATTGTAAAAATTGCTCAAACAATTTAAGACACTAGTATGGATTCCTTTACAGTCCTATTCTAAGGTACATTTCACATTGTTTATTGAGCAAAAATCTAAATTATGTGTATTCATGTTAAATGAGTACAAAGTGAAAATAATAGTACAAGGAGGTTTTAATATTAATTCTATTTCAATACCTCTTAGTTATATGGTTTATAGTTCTATAATTTGGTAATAGTTAAGGTTTGTTAAAACATTGTTTTGTTTATAGATAGATTTGGTAATATAGATAGTTAGGTACTCTTTTTAAATAGTTATCCCTCATTCACAGAAAAATATGTGTTGGGACCCCAAAATGTTTACCATTTTTTGTTTCTTTTTATTTAGGCAAATGTAAAATATTACATATTAATATATCATGCATTCCACTTGCCACCAGTAGCTTATCGCCATCTTACTACTTTGCTGTGGATAGGCTGTAATTTGATTTGTTATTCAGAACATACATTGTCAGGGGAAGCACTTCATGTTCTCTACTCTTCATATATACAAAAATAATTATTTAATCCTCTGCTGATTTTGTAACTTTGCCCACTTACAAAGAAATGAAGAGTCTATAATTTGTATCATATGTGTGTTTTGACCACTTGCCGACCGCCCGCCACAGCGTGACGGTGGCAAGATGGCTCATTATCGCGAAACGCCATCACAGGATGACGGCCGCAAAAACTAGTATTGTGAGCTCGCGCGTTCACTGTGTTCTGGGGGCCAGGGAGCGGGTAGGGCGGACTCGATTGCCACCGGCTACCCGCGATGGCCCCCCCCCCCCGCAGTGAAAGAATGGAGGTCTGTGTAAGAAAACACGTATCTCTGTTCTCATAGAGGGGGAAAGGCTGTGATTACAGGCTTCCTCTATATGGAAGCTGTGATCACTCCCTTCCCCCAGCTAGGGCAGCCCACATACAGTTAGAACACGCCCAGGGAACACAGTTAACCCTTAGAGCGCCCATTTCAGGTTAACCCCTTCACTGCCAATGGCATTTACACAGTAATCGGTGCATTTTTATAGCACTGATCGCTGTATATATGCCAGTGGTCCCAAAAAAGTGTCAAAATGGTCCGACATGTCCGCTGCAATATCGCAGTACCACTAAATATCGTAGATCACCGCCATTACTAGTAAAAAATTAAAACCCAGAAATTAATTCTCATCATCCGTAAACGCAGCAACTTTTGTGCAAACCAATCAATACGCTCCGATTGCGATTTTTTTTTACCAAAAATATGAGGAAGAATATAAATCAGCCAAAACAGATGGAAAAATGTTTTTTTATATATTTTTTTGGATTTGTATTTTAGCAAAAAGTAAGAAATTAGTTTTTTTTTTTTTTTGCAAAATTGTCGCTCTTCTTTTGTTTATTGCGGCAATCAGAAATGACACAGAGGGGATCAAATACCACCAAAAGAAAGCTCTATTTGTGGGAAAAAAGGACGCAAATTTTGTTTGGGCACAACATCGCACGACCGCTCAATTGTCAGTTAAAGCGACACAGTGCCAAATCCCAAAAAGTGCTCTGGTCCTAAAGTGGGAAATCCTTCCGGGGCTGAAGTGGTTAAATGATAGAGAAAGAATATCAACCAAAAATCCAGAAAAACACATGATACAAATGTTATAAATTGAGTTGCAGTTCAGTGAGTAAAATAAGTTTTTGATCCCCTACCAACCAACAATAATTTTGGCTCCCACAGACTGGCTACAGTATGTGCTCATGTGGCACACAAATTATTCCTGTCAATTTAAGAAGGTGCTGTATAAAAGACAGAGAGAGGAATTTTTTGTGGAGGCTGAAATGGACTTTTATGGTACCGTACACAAACTTGGAATACAATATTTGATATAAAAATATAGAATTGTATTACAATAGCAATTTAAAATACAAAGATAAAATGTAAACACAAAAGAAAGACCTGGCTCTACATGGTTGTGGTTATCGTGACTCTAGGAAAATTGTACTATCTGTATATTAATTGCTCCACATGTTTCGCTGAAAGAGACACTGCTTCTGCAGGAGCCTTTTTATACAAAGATATGCACAATAATATTATTATTATTATTATACAGGATTTATATAGCGCCAACAGTTTGCGCAGCGCTTTACAATATTAGGGCAGACAGTACAATTACAATACAATTCAATATAGGAGGAATCAGAGGGCCCTGCTCGTTAGAGCTTACAATCTAGGAGGGAGGGTTAAATGATACAAAAGGGCAATAACTGTGGGGGATGAGCTGATTGAGAAGATAAGAAGTGTGTTTGTTAGGAGGGGGCAGGATAAGCTTCCCTGAAGAGAAAAGTTTTCAGGGATCGCCTGAAGGTGGATAGATTTGGGGACAGTCTGACAGATTGGGGTAGGGAGTTCCAGAGGGTGGGAGAGGCTCGGGAGAAGTCTTGGAGGCGAGTATGAGAGGTGGAGATGAGGGAGCTGGAGAGCAGGCGGTCTTGGGAGGAGCGAAGAGGACGATTAGGTTGGTATTTTGAGACTAGGCAAGTGATGTAGCTGGGAGCAGAGTTATGGGTGGCTTTGTAGCTCATTGTTAGTATTTTGAATTATTATTCGTTGGGCGAGTGGCAGCCAATGGCGGGATTGGCAGAGAGGGGTGGCAGACACTGAACGGTTTGTAAGGTGGATGAGTCTGGCAGCGGCATTCATGATGGACTGGGGGGGGGGATAGTCTATTTAAAGGTAGGCCAATGAGGAGGGAGTTGCAGTAGTCGAGGTGAGAGATGACCAGGGAGTGTATCAGGAGCTTTGTGGTTTCATTGGTTAGAAAAGGACTGATTTTGGAAATGTTGCGGAGGTTAAGGCGGCAAGCCTTAGAAAGTGATTGGATGTGGGGACAAAAGGAGAGTTCAGAATCCAGGATAACACGAAGCACCCTAACATGTGGGGATGGGTGGGTGGTTGTACCATTGCTCTTGACAGAGAAGTCAGGGGAAACGGCACGTGGGGGAGGAAATATTATGAGTTGGGTTTTGGACAAGTTGAGTTTGAGGAAGTGGTGTGACATCCAGGCAAATATGTCTGTTAATAAGTTAGTGATGTGTGAGGAGACTGATGGAGTGAGTTGGGGGGTGGAAAGGTATATTTGGGTATCGTCAGCGTAGAAATGATATTGAAAGCCATGTGAGGCTATCAGCCAGCCCAGGGAAGAGGTGTATATTGAAAATAAGAGAGGTCCAAGAACAGAACCTTGGGGGACCCCAACAGAGAAAGGAAGAGGAGAGAAGGAAGTAGAATTGTACGTGACACTGAAGGTGCGATGGGATAGGTAGGACGAGAGCCACTGAAGAGCACAGTCACGGAGACCGAGGGAGTAAAGTTTTTTGAGGAGGAGGGGGTGGTCGACAGTATCAAAGGCAGCCGAAAGGTCCAGGAGTAGGAGTACAGAGTAGTGTCCATTGGTTTTAGTGGTTAGTAGGTAATTTGTGAGTTTAAGAACGGCAGTTTCTGAGGAGTGTGGAGGGTGAAATCCAGATTGAAGGGGGTCAAGAAGGTTATTCTTAACAAGGTGCTCACTCAGTTGGTTGTAGACAAGTCGTTCGAGGAGTTTGGAGGAAAAGGGGAGCAAGGAGATAGGGCGTAGATTGTTAAAATCAGTAGGGTCCAGGGATGGCTTTTTGAGTATGGGGGTGACCAATGCATGTTTTAGAGCATTGGGGAAGGTGCCAGAAGAGAGTGAGAGATTGAAGATGTGAGTTAGAGAGTGCAGGATAGAGTCAGAAGAAGAACGCAGTTTTTGAGAGGGAATAGGATCCAGATGGCAGGTGGTTAGGTGGGCGTTAGAAAGGAGTTAAGCAACCTCATTTATAGTAGCAGGTTTGAACAAGGATAGTGTCGATTGTGCTTGTTGACATGTTGACATGTTGACATGGGGTGTTAACTGGGGAGGATGCCTGTAGAGTGGAGATTTCATCACGAATTGTGTCAATCTTGCTTTTGAAGTGATTAGCAATCTCCTGGGCAGTAAGTGTGTTAATGGGTGGAGGTGGAGGAGGACAAGGTAGGGAGTTGAAGGCAGAGAAGAGTTGATGGGGACTGGATGAGAAGGTGTTAATAAGAGTGGTAAAATAGGTTTGCTTGGCAGTGTGGAGGCGAGAATTGTATTTACGGAGGGCAGATTTGTATTAGTTGAAGTCTTTGAGAGACTTTGTCTTGTGCCACAGACGCTCCAGGGCGCGGCTACGCTTTTTGAGATTTTTAGTGTCGTCTGTTTGCCAGGGTTGTAGGGGTCGAGGCGTGATTTTGTGTGTGGTGAGGGGAGCTAGCTTGTCCAGGGATTTATTGTAGATGGTAGTGGCTTGGTTGGGGCAGGACAGGGGTGAGATTTTTTCATAGAGGTGGTCAGTAGCAGAATAGAGGAGAGAAGTGTTGAGTTGGTGGAGGTTTCTACCGGTGACGGTTAGGCGATTGGAGGGAAAGGTGGTGCAAGACAGGGAGAGAGAGAATCTAATAAGGTGGTGGTCGGAGAAGGGAAAAGGATTGTTGGAGAAGTTGCATGGAGTGCATAGATAGGAGAAAACAAGGTCGAGGGTGTTTCCACCAGAGTGAGTAGAAGCCTGTACCCATTGCTTCAAGTCAAATGAAGAAGTTAGACTAAGAAGTTTAGAAGTAGCAGTAGTGTTACTGTTAACTGAGATGTTGAAGTCCCCAAGAAGGATTGTGGGAATTTCAGAAGAGAGAAAGTATGGTAGCCAGGCAGAAAATTCATCAAGGAAAGCTGACAGTGGCCAGGAGGCCAATAGATCACAGCAATTCTTAGGGAGGTTGGAGAGAAAAGACGTATGCAGTGGGCTTCAAATGATGAGAGTGAAAGAGAGGGAGAAGAGTGAAGAACCTAAAAGGTGCTCTGTGGGGATAGGAGGATTCCCACTCCACCTCCCTTGTGTCCATTAGGCCTAGGGGAGTGAGTCCAGAGAAGGCCACCATGGGAGAGGGAAGCAGGAGAAGGAGAATCGCATTCATGGAGCCAGGTTTCGGTGATAGCAGGAAGATTGAAGGAATTAGTGACAAATAGGTCATGAACAGCGGTGAGCTTGTTGCAGACAGAGCGGGCATTCCAGAGGGCACAGGAGAAGGGGAGGCTGGTTTTGGGAAGAAGGGGAATGGAGATTAAATTGCATAGATCGCGACTACTGCCAGAGGGTGTGGGGTGATGATGGGCATGTTGGATGTTGCTAAATGAGGGAGGCCCAGGGTTTGGGGAAGCAGAAGAGAAAGGGAGGCAGCATGGGAATATGATTTATATGAGGGGATGTGCTTGAGCATCCTGGTTTTGCTAGAATGTGGGCTTAGAGTTAGAAAGAGGTGGTGAGTGCAGTAATAGGGAGAGGGGAGAAGTGAGGGTCATATGTACAGATTGTGGGGTGGGGGAGAGGGGTGAAGAAAAGATAGTTTGAGGAGAGAGGCTGCTATTGTGAAAAGGAGTGGTAAGGAATGCATGTTTCAGAGAGGAAAGTGTGAGGATTTGGAAATTAGGTTACCTGTAGTCTTGTGTTATGGAAAGTAGATTGATGTTAGTGTGAGCAAATCGCTGAAGTGCAATAGCAGAAGTGTCCACTTATTTAAAGAACCCCACTTTGTTGGAAGAACCCCTCTGCAATGTCTAACCCCCTGCAATGCTTCCCCCTCAAGCAAAGCTTTGTTTTATACTGTGATGGGTGTGGGTGGAATGGGGCAATTAATCAATTACGGGGTAATATTAAGCACACAGACATCACAGCAGACCTTTCCACTCTATGATCAAGGGAGCCAAAAAGGGCAGAATATGTGCAGATAAGGGAGCCATAAATTAGGTAAGACCCAAGCTAAAATGAACATCAAAAATAGTATGAACATCCCTACAGATGTAGGTGAAATAACGGTGACAAGCACACAATTGCCAAATATGCATCTGAGTAGTCAGTCAATTAATTTTGAGGTAGAAGGCAATTATAGGAATATAGATGCAGATTACCAGTATTGAGAAAAGATGTGTATGAAAAGCAGGCTGTATTCAATTGAAGGGTGAAAATATCAACAATCTAGGCATACCAGTATTGAGAAAAGATGTGTATGAAAAGCAGGCTGTATTCAGTTGAAGGGTGGAGATAACAACAAACTAGGCATACCAGTATTGAGAAAAGATGTGTATGAAAAGCAGGCTGTATTCAGTAGAAGGGTGGAGATATTAACAATCTAGGCATACCAGTATTGAGAAAAGATGTGTATGAAAAGCAGGCTGTATTCAGTAGAAGGGTGGAGATATTAACAATCTAGGCATACCAGTATTGAGAAAAGATGCGTATGAAAAGCAGGCTGTATTCAGTTGAAGGGTGGAGATATCAACAATCTAGGCATACCTGTGAAGAGAGAAGCAATTATAGAGCGATTACCAATGTCAAACTATGAATAAAAAGAGACAGCATATTAGTCATAACATCATACACATCATAGATAATGACTTATGTAAAACAGAGATATACAGTATCTCACAAAAGTGAGTACACCCGTGATAACGCGAAGGCTTTCTAATATTACTATTCTAGATATCCTTGATGAGGATGTATGCATTTTGAAGCAAATCCTGCACATCTCACCATACTCCCAATCTTATATGCAGCTCTGAGATTAACTTACCCGAATAGGGAAAATGCTTGCTTGATAAAATAAGGCCCTTTTGCCGGCATATACATGGGGAACTGTATGCACATGTTCCAAATAGAGTAAACTATTTATCCATCTTGCAGCAGGCTTTGGTTATATTCTACAACCTCATTGAGGCCCCCTGCATTGATCTATGTAATGCTATGCTATGTTAGATATAACCCCTTACAAAATATTTTTGTGGGTTTCTCAATGAATAGTATTGCTCAGTAAAACTTTATTTTTTGATTTACCTTTGAATTGGATCTAAAACATGGTCTTTGTTTTGTGTTTACATTTTATCTTTGTATTTTAAATTGCTATTGTAATAAAATTATATATTTTTATATCAAATATTGTATTCCAAGCTTGTGTGCGGTACCATAAAAGTCCATTTCAGCCTCCCCAAAAATCCCTCTCTCTATCTGTAGGGACGAAGGTACCCCTTTTTACATTGGTATCACTATTAGCACTCTCTCTCAATGCTGTATAAAAGACACCTGTCCACAGAATCTTTCTTCCATTCAAACATCATCATGGGCAAGACCAAAGAGCTGACAAAAGATGTCAGGAACAAGATTGTAGACCTCCACAAGGCTGGAATGGGCTACAAAACCATCAGCAAGAAGCTTGTTGAGAAGGAGACAACTGTTGGAGCGATTATTCACAAATGGAAGAGATAAAAAATAACCATTACTTGCCCTCAGTCTGGAGCTCCATGTAAGATTTTGTCTCATGGTGTAAGGATGATCATGAGAAAAGTGAGCGATCAGCCCAGAACTGCACAGGAGGAGCTTGTGAATGATCTCAAAGCAATTGGGACCACAGTCTTCAAACAAACCATTGGTAACACACTACGCTGACATGAATTGAAATCCTGCGGCGCATGTACAGGCCCGTTTGAAGTTTGCCAATGAACATCTAAATGATTCAGAGAAGGATTGGGAGAAAGTGCTGTGGATGAAATCAAAATTGAGTTCTTTGGCATTAACTTGACTCTCTGTTTTTGAAGGAAGAAAAATGATATGACCCTAAGAACACCATCCCTATAGTCAAGCACATTTGCCACATTGAGAGCCATGTATTGTAAAATTTTGGGATGAGAACCTTCTTACCTCAGCCAGAACACTGAAGATGGGTCATGGATGGGCCTTCCAGCATGACAATGACCCAAAACATACCGCCAAGGCAACAAAAGAGGGGCTCAAGAAGAAGCACATTAATGTCATGGATTGGCCTAGTCATTCTCCAGACCTTAGTCACATAGAAAATTTGTGGAGGGAGCTGAAACTTTGAGTTGCCAAGCATCAGCCAAGAAACCTTGAGGATTTAAAGAAGATCTGTAAATAAGAGTGGACCTAAATCCCTCCTAAGATGTGTGCAAACCTGGTATCCAAGTACAAGAAACCTCTTACTTCTGTGCTTGCCAACAAGGGTCTCTCCACCAAGTACTAAGTCATGTTTTGTTTGGGGATCAAATACTTATTTTACTCACTGGACTGCTCAATTTATAACATTCGTATTGTGTTTTTCTGGATTTTTTTGTTTATATTCTGTTTCTATAATTTAAAATACACCTATGATAAAAATCTGCAGGGGGTCAAATAATTATTTTCAAACTATAGCTCCATGTAAAGTTTCAATTAGACAGCAACAGTCAGTAAGTGGACAACATCTGCTGGGCTTTCTGTTGAGAAAACCCAGTAAGCTCTGCAAATACTGTATCATGGAAGCAATTTGTATTAAATGTTTGTTTGTAAACTTGTATTACAGGCAATAATAATAAAAAAAAAAATAATACAATTAATAATAAAACTGTTATTTATTACCATGTCATAATTCAGATCAAAACATTTCATTTCAATAGGACTCGTGTCAGAACATGGCCATTCTGAAACAAAGAATTTCTTCTGTTTAATCTGCTTTATACACTGCTCAAAAAAATTTAAGGAACACTTTTTAATCAGAGTATAGCATCAAGTCAATTAAACACCTGGGATATTGATCTGGTCAGTTAAGTAGCAGAAGGGGTTGTTAATCAGTTTCAGCTGCTTTGGTGTTAATGAAATTAACAACAGGTGCACTAGATGGGCAACAATGAGACGACCTCCAAAACAGGAATGGTTTTACAAGTGGGGGTCACTGACAATTTTTTCCCCTACTCATCTTTTCTGTTTTTTACTAGTTTTGCATTTGGCTAGGGTCAGTGTCACTACTGGTAGCATGAGGCGATACCTGGACCCTATAGACATTGCACAGGCAGTCCAACTTCTCCAGGATGGCACATCGATATGTGCCATTGGCAGAAGGTTTGCTGTGTCTCCCAGCACAGTCTCAAGAGCATGGAGGAAATTCAAGGAGACAGGCAGTTACTCTAGGAGAGCTGGACAGGGCCATAAAAGGTCCTTAACCCATCAGCAGGGCAAGGAGAAACAAGATGAGCACTGCCAGAGCCCTACAAACTGAACTCCAGCAGGCCACTGGTGTGAATGTTTCTGACCAAACAATCAGTAACAGACTTCATGAGGGTGGCCTGAGGGCCCGATGTCCACTATTGGGCTCTATGCTCACTGCCCGGCACTGTGGAGCTTGATTGGCATTTGCCATTGAAACCAGCATTAGCAGGTCCACCACTGGTGCCCTGTGCTTTTCATAGATGAGAGCAGGTTCACCCTGAGCACATGTGACAGACTTGAAAGGGTCTGAAGAAGCCGTGGAGAATGTTATGCTGCCTGTAACATCGTTCAGCATGACCAGTTTGGTGGTAGGTCAGTGAAGGTCTGGGGAGTCATATCCATGGAGGGATGCACAGACCTCTATAGGCTAGACAATGGCACTCTGACTGCTATTAGGTATCGGGATGAAATCCTTGGACCCATTGTCCTACGCTGGTGCAGTGGGTCCTGGGTTCCTCCTGGTGCACGACAATGCCCGGCCTCATGTGGCGTGAATATGCAGCCAGTTCCTGGAGGATTATTATTATTATACAGGATTTATATAGCACCAACAGTTTACGCATCGCTTTACAATGTGAAAGGGAGACAATACAGTTACAATGCAATAAATTACAAGAGGATTAAGATGGCCCTGCTCAGAAGAGCTTACAATCTAATATGGTGGGGCAGGTAGTACAAAAGTTTCTAACTGTGGGGAATGGGTTGATGGAAGTGGCAAAAGATTAGTTGGAAGTGTGATAGGCTTCCCTGAAGAGATGTGTTTTGACGGATTGCCTGAAGTTAGCAAGAGAAGGAGATAGATGGACAGGTTGAGGTATAAAGTTCCAGAGGATGGGAGAGGCTCTGGAGAAATCCTGGAGACGAGGGAGCTTGAGAGTAGGAGGTCTTGGGAGGAAAGTAGAGGACGGTTTGGGTGATATTTGGAGACAAGATTGGTGATGTAGCTCGGGGCAGAGTTGTGATGGCTTTGTAAGTTGTGGTTAGTATTTTTAATTTAATTCGCTGGGGTGATAGCCTATGGAGAGGGAGGCCAATGAGAAGGGAATTGAAATAGTCAAGACGATAGATAACAAGGGAGTGAATGAGTGGTGGTTTCATTTGTTAAAAAGGGGCATATTTTAGAGATGTTACGAGGTGAAGTCTACAAACTTTTGATAATGATTGGATTTGAGGCTGAAAGGACAGGTCAGAGTCTAGGATTACACCTAGTACCCTGGCATGAGGGGAGGGATTGATAGTTGCATTATTGATTTTGATGGAAAAGTAATGGGGGGGGGGGCACGGGCAGGGGGGATATTATCAGCTTGGTTTTAGAGAGATTTAGTTAAAGAAGTGGTGTGACATCCATGCTAATATGTCAGTAAGTTAGTAATGCGAGAGGTGACTGAAGGAGTGATGTGAGTAGTAGACAGAAGGATAGATTTGGGTGTCATCAGCATATAAATGGTGCAGGCTCACCGCTCAGAGGGTAACACAGCTTGTGTGGATCTGATGTGCTGACTCACAAGGGCAGGTGTAGGCTGATGAAGCAATCAGGTAGTAACAGCAACAAGGTTGGAAGTAGCCGCACTCAAACGATCCAATTTCCCAAAAACGATTTTATTGCATCAAAGGGTGATATAGACAATGAACGAAAGGTCCAGCTGACGCGTTTCGCACCCTACAGTAGGTGCTTACTCATAGCTTGAGGGTCATTGGAAATTGGATCGTTTGAGTGCGGCTACTTCCAACCTTGTTGCTGTTACTAGCATATAAATGGTATTAGAAACCGTGGGCGGCTATCAAGTGACCAAGGGAGGAGGTGTAGATCGAGAGAAGGGGTCCAAGAACAGAGCCTTCGGGGACCCCGACAGAAAGGGGCAATGGAGAGGAGGGGACAGAGTTGTAGGTAACACTGAAGGAGCGCTGTGATAAGTAGGAGGAGAATCAGGATAGAGCAGAATCTTGGAGGCCAAGGGAACAGAGTTTATTGAGAAGGAGCAGGGGGCGACAGTATCAAAGGCTGCAGAGAGGTCAAGCAGTAGGAGTATGGAGTAGTGGCCATTGGTTTTAGCAGTTAGTAAATCATTAGTGAGTTTTAGTAAGGCAGTTTCTGTTGAGAGCAAAAGCCGGACTGTAAGGGGTCAAGAAGGTTATTTTCACTGAGGCAAGAGCTAAGACGGTTGTAGACTAAGCGTTCTAGAAGTTTAGAGGGGAATGGGAGCAATGAGATGGGCCTTAAGTTGTTCAGGTTGGTGGGGTCCAGCGAGGGCTTTTTAAGTATGCACATGTTTTAGAGAGGAGGTGAAGGTGCCACTAGAGAGGGAGAGATTGAAGATGTGAGTGAGGGAGTATAGGATAGAATAAGAATGTGACTGTAGTAGTTGTGATGGGACAGGATCTAGGGGACAGTTGGTTAGGTGGGCATCTGAAAAAAGTTCTGTAATCTCTTCAGTAGTAGCCAGTTCAAAAGAGGAGAGTGTTGACTGTGCTGTTAGGCAAAGTAAGTTGGATGGGGAAGATGTACGTATTGCATCAATCTGTTCTTTGAAGTGATTGGCGATCTCTTGGGCAGTGAGTGAGTTGGGGGTAGAGGGGGTGGGAGACGAAGCAGAGTCAAAGGTTGAGAAGAGCCGACGTGGACTGGATGACAAGGTATTATTAAAAGAGACAAAGTAGGCTTGTTTGACAGCGTGGGGGCAAGAATTGTATTTTAGAAGGACAGATTTATATAGGGAGAAGTCCTGCAGACATTTGGTTTTACGCCACAGTTGCTCAAGAGCATGGCAATGTCTCTTGAGATTTCTAGTGTTACCAGTATTTGCCATGGTTGTAATGGTCGGGCCTGATTCTGTGTGTAGTTAGAGGAGCAAGTGCATCCAGTGATGATGAGAGTGAACTGTTGTAGAAAGAGGTGGCCAGGACAGGGGAGAGATTTTGTCATATAGGTGGTCAGTAGAAGAGAAGGGTTAAAGTGGCAGAGGTTCCTACATGTGATCGTTGGCTGCTTGAGGATGAAGGAATTGATACCATTGAATGGCCCCCACGCTTGCCTGACCTAAATCCAATTGAACACATCTGAGACATTATGTTTCAGTCCATCCGATGCCACCAGGTTGCACCTCAGTCTGTTCAGGAGCTCTGTGATGCCCTGGTCCAGATGTGGGAGGAAATACCCCAGGACACCATCCGCCGTCTCATTAGGAGCATGCCCCAACATTGTGAGGCATGCAAACACGCACGTGGGGGCTATACAAACTACTGAGTACCATTTTGAGTTGCTGCTTACTTTGATTTTCGGAGTATCTTTGAATTCAGCCCTTTGTAGGTTGATCATTTTCATTTCCATCAAACAATGTGGAATCCTTTTGTTCCTAACACATTACCCAGTCCATATCAGTATAGATATCCTGCATGATATTTTTCCTCATTGAGATCTGATGTGTTTTCAAAGTGTTCCTTTATTTTTTTGAGCAGTGTAGTTAGTTTTCCTGTCTGCCTCATTCTTTATGACCCAACTTTTTCTAAGTTTTGAAGCACAGATTGATGCTGTAGACTATCACTATGATTAATTGGTTCTTCGTTCATTACAAGCTGGTGAGTCCCTAAGGTAACAAAGCAGCTGAATTACATCATATGTCATTATACTCAAACCATACTTTCACAGCTGGGATGAGGTTTTGCTTTTTGCTACCATTTTATCTGCCCAAAAAACACTATTATATTAGTACTGGGGAAAAGATGTGTTATGACATATGTTATGCTAAAGCAACCCTTTCATTTGCCAACATTTACTGATATTATTGCTAAATATAAACTATGCATCTTATAAGCAACTCATCAATGCTTGGTTGGTGAACTCTATTCTCTGAAACCCAGTTATTTCACTATGGAGAAATGATGAGGGTTGCTATCTTGCCTCTCACACAGAATGGAGAAAGTGAAGCCTAATCATCAATCACAGCTCATACATAAAAGGTACCCCCGCCATACCTCCCAATGTTCTGAAATAAAAAAAAAAGGGACACAGTGTAGCATGAAATATGTAGGCAAAGGCCACACCCCCAATTATATGGAATGGGGAATCAATATGCAAAAAAATATTGGACACCACTCTGTTTCCTTTACATCATCTTTTCATATTGACAAATATAATAATTTAGGGGTTGGGTATATTTTTAATATAGTTTTTCACATCAGACCAAAAACGAGGAACAACTATGGTGGACAGAGGGACTTGGCCCCAAACGAGGGACAGTCCCTCCTAATTATTTGCAGTTAGCTATGACCCCTGCACATCCTGTTATAGACAAGAATCACTCATGTTTGCATGAAAAAAAATTCTCCATAGCAGTAACAGCTCTATATAATCTGCTTACATTTCTAATTTTGCAGAAAGAAGAGAGTATTTGAAACAGCTGGTGAAGCTAGTTATTAAGATGTCACTATTCTTACATGCTTGGGGAATGGAAAAGCTCCCTTTAAAGTGTAGGAGATATCTGGGGTCACTCTAGGGTTTTTTGTCACTTATTTGTGAAATGCATGATGTACCCTTGCACTCTTGTTGTAACCCGCTCCAAGACGGTGGTGCTTCATCTAACTTTTGCTTGTTGGGTTATGGATATAGAAATCCTTTTTTAACCCTTTCAAGTCTTATGAGTTTAAACCCTTCTTCTGGGTCTCATTTGATCATGTCCTATTTTATTCAACATAAAGCTGTCGTGAGGTGTAGATAACCAAAAGTGTGAAATATTTTTCTTCTACAACTTGTGAGGTCTAACACCCATGAACTGACTGGAGCACATGATACATTGATGGGAATACCTGCCACCAATTACCCTGTTTGTAAGCTGCATTATGCCAGAGGCTCAAACACAATCTCCATCAGTGATCATGGTTGTATAAAACACAAATCAAAATATGCATGTGTAAAATCCTATGTACTCTCTGTTACATAAGTTATTCTTTATTTAGTATTATGGCAAACATGAAGATTAAAATACATTGCAATATCTTTCATTCTGATATCTAGAAAGTTTAGAACATCTTTTCTTGCCATTGTATTTTTGAATGAAACACTCAAGGATATAGACAGCTTCTCCTTTATTGGAGAGTTTGCAAATTTATAGACTTAGTATCTTTTGCCTGACCTAGTCAACCAAGGTACTACCAAACAGCAGGCACCCTAAGGCAGTGGTTCTCAACTCTGGTCCTCGGGACCCACTAACAGGCCAGGTTTGCAGGATAACTGAAATACATCACAGGTGATATCATTTGCTGCTCAGTGATTGCAGTGTTCTAGTCTGCATCTCCCCAAGGTAATACTGAAAATCTGGCCTGTTGGTGGGTCCCGAGGACCGGAGTTGAGAACCACTGCCCTAAGGTAACATATGATACTATTTAGAGTTTTAAGAGTGACAACAAAGCCCGCCTCCCCACCAAGAAAAGCTAATTTTCTAATGTGCAAATAATAGACATACCGCCACCCTGACACAGTGATCTGTTAGGTGCTTTATCAGCCTATCACCAGGCCCCAACAATGCCACCAAGAGGCACTGAAGGCATGCCTTTGCCAATGCAAATAACTTTCAAAAATGCAGATCTTGCATTAAATCATTGGGGACTGTGCCTGCACTTAAAGTGGTTGTATACTCTATTCATGAAATTTGACATAAGCACATATATCTGTAGTGTTTACTTATCTCTCTCCTTTGCTCTAAGTGCCATGTATTTCTAATGCTCCATTCCTCTGTTATCAGCAGAGTCACTTCTGACAAGTTCTCCAACAAACAAGACAACAGTAGCTGGAAATTTGTGCCGGGGAGGGAGCTTAGAGGTAGATAAGTAGGGAGCTTGTCTATTCAGACTACAGCTCTGCATGTTCCTTAGTTCCTCTGCCTATGTGGAGCGGGGTGTGTGCCTTTCCTGCAACCAGCTCTCACACAGTGTAAGCCCTGACTCCACACCCACCCCTATGTGCTGCTGAAAGAGGAAGAAAGATTTTTAACATGATCTGCACTTTCCAAAGAGTGTAGAAAGGGAAAGGCAGCAGATATACAAGTAAAACTTATGTAGGATGATTTGTTTCATCTCTGTGTTCACTTCACTGGATATAGGAGAGGATTTACAACCATTTTAAGAATACAGTACTGGTTATAGACTTAGAAAATATCTAATTTGGCATTCAGCAATTGCCCTAAACAAGAATGCTCAAATTACAGAAGATCTGTTTGAGCAATGGTAAGGTACGAGAACTGTACAGGATCCCTCTCTGAAGACAGTACTTTTGCCAAATTATTTTGCAAGAAAAAACAATTGCTTTATCCCCTGAGACCTGTTGTGTCAGGCAAGCTAGACATTATCCATAGATAATATAGGAACAGTTGAATCAGGAAATTGCCATTGATTGGCTATAGGCATCTTAGTGGAACAATAAAGGTCTCACTTGACACCTTTTCTGACCACACACGTACTGGTTATTTAACCAGTTCCTTACCGAGTCATTGTAAAATGACGTCGGCAGGAACCCTTTGTCAATCTGGGCTGATGTCATGTGATGCCAGCCGCTTCTCGCAGCTACTGCCGGCCCCTGGGGGCCCGCAGCGTGGCGATCGCGGATCGCTTGTGTCCCTGGGGGTCGTGTCCCCCCCGATCGGGGTAAAGAGCCAATAGATTTGGCTCTTTACCACGTGACTGGCTGTGTCCAATCGCAGCCGGTCACATGATGTAAACAAACCGCTGTAATGAGCTGTTACCGGGTTCTCCCTCTCACACACCGATTGTGTGTGAGAGGGAGATTGCGGTAACAGATTGTTACCACCAGATGTACACACCAAGCACACTGATCACCCCCCTAATAAAGAGGACCTGTCACCACCCATCAAAGTACCTGTCACAGCCCATTAGAGTACCTGTCACCTGTCCATCAAAGTACCTGAGTACCTGTCACCTGCCCATCAAAGTAACCAAGTACCTGTCACCTGTCCATCAAAGTACTCGAGTACCTGTCACCTGTTCATCAAAGTACCCGAGTACCTGTCACAGCCCATCAAAGTACCCGAGTACCTGTCACCAGCCCATCAAAGTACCCAAGTACCTGTCAAAAGCCCATCAGAGTACCCGAGTACGTGTCACCAACCCATCAAAGTACTTGTTACCAGCCCATCAAAGTACCCGAGTACCTGTCACCAGCCCATCAAAGTACCCAAGTACCTGTCACCAACCCATCAAAGTACCCAAGTACCTGTCACCAACCCATCAAAGTACCCGAGTCCCTGTCACCAGCCCATCAAAGTACCTGTTACCAGCCCATCAAAGTACCCGAGCACCTGTCACTAGCCCCTCAGAGTACCCGAGTGCCTGTCACCAACCCATCTGAGTACCCAAGCACCTGTCACCAACCCATCAAAGTACCCGAGTACCTGTCACCAGCCCATCAGAGTACCCGAATACCTGTCACCAGCCCATCTGAGTACCTGTCACCAGCCCATCAAAGTACCCGAGTGCCTGTCAAAAGCCCATCAGAGTACCCGAGTACCTGTCACCAACCCATCAAAGTACCCGAGTACCTGTCACCAGCCCATCAAAGTACTTGTTACCAGCCCATCAAAGTACCCGAGTACCTGTCACCAGCCCATCAGAGTACCTGTCACCAGCCCATCAAAGTACCCAAGTACCTGTCACCAACCCATCAAAGTACCCAAGTACCTGTCACCAACCCATCAAAGTACCCGAGTACCTGTCACCAGCCCATCAAAGTACCTGTTACCAGCCCATCAAAGTACTCGAGTACCTGTCGCCAGCCCATCAGAGTACCCGAGCACCTGTCACTAGCCCCTCAGAGTACCCGAGTGCCTGTCACCAACCCATCTGAATACCCGAGCACCTGTCACCAACCCATCAAAGTACCCGAGTACCTGTCACCAGCCCATCAGAGTACCCGAATATCTGTCACCAGCCCATCTGAGTACCTGTCACCAGCCCGTCAGAATACCTGAGTACCTGTCACCTGCCCATCAGAGTACCCGAGTACCTGTCACCAGCCCATCAGAGTACCAGAGCACCTATCACCTGCCCTTCAGAGTACCCGAGTACCTGTCACCAGCCCATCAGAGTACCCGAGTACCTGTCACCAGCCCATCTGAGTACCCCAGTACCTGTAACCAGCCCATCAGAGTACCCGAGTACCTGTCAACTGCCCTTCAGATTACCCGAGTACCTGTCACCAGCCCATCTGAGTAACCGAGTACCTATCTGCAGCCCATCAGAGTACCCAAGTACCTTTTACCAGTCCATCAGATTACCTGAGTACCTGGCTCCAGCCCATCAAAGTACCAGAGTACCTATCTGCAGCCTGTTAGAATACCTGAATACCAATCTGCAGCCTATCAGAGTACCCGAATACCCATCTGCAGCCCATGCCTCATAGAATATACCTCTGGTGTTTGCTTTCCAAAATGGGGTCATCTTCTGGGTAATTCCACTGTCCTGGTGTTCCAGGGCCTTCGAAAGTGTGATAAGTATCAATGAAATTTTATGTGTAATTTATGCTCCTAGAACGCCTGACGGTGCTCCCTGCATGTTCAACCTCTGTATGTGGCCAGGGTGTGAAAACGTCTCACACATGTGGTATTGTCATACTCGAGACGAGTAGCAGAATATATTTTGGAGGTTACATTTTGCTATGTACATGCTATGTGTTAGAAATAATTTATAAATTGACCACTTTGTGTAAAAATAAAAGTTTTTTAATTTTCTTTCCACATTTTTCAAAGACTTGTGGAAAAAAATGAACCATTCAAAAGACTCATAATGCATCATAGAATATAAGTTGGGGTGTTTGCTTTCCAAAATGGGGTCATTTTGTGGGTAATTCCATTGTCCTGGTGCTCCAGGGCCTTCAAAAGTGTAATAGGTGGTTAGGAAATTAGATGTGAAAATTCTGCTCCTAGAATGCCTGATGGTGCTCTCTGCATGTTGGACCTCTCTATGTGGCCAGGCTGTGTAAAGATCGCCCACATGTGGTATCACCATACTCGGGACAAGTAGCAGAATATATTTTTGGTAAATTTGGTTACATTTTGCTATATATATGCTATGTGTTCGAAATATCATATAAATTGACCACTTTGTGAAAAAAAAATAAGTTTTCATTTTCTTTCCAACGTTTTTCAAAGACTTGTGGAAAAAAATCAACCATTCAAGACTCATAATGCCTCATAGATTATACATTGGGGTGTTTGCTTTCCAAAATGGGGTAATTTTGTGGGTAATTCCATTGTCCTGGTGCTCCAGGGCCTTCAAAAATGTAACAGGTCGTTAGGAAATTAGATGTGAAAATTCTGCTCCTAGAATACATGATGGTGCTCCCTGCATGTTGGACCTCTCTATGTGGTCAGGCTGTGAAAAAGGCTCACACATGGGGTATCGCCATACTCGGGGTGAGCAGCAGACTGTAATTTGGGGTGTAATTGGAAGTATGCATATGCTGTGTGTAAGAAATAACTTGTTGTTATGACAATTTTGTGCAAAAAAAAAATAATAATAATAATAATTTCTTAATTTTCTGAAGAATTTTGGGAAAAAAGTACAACTTCAAAAAACTCGCCATGCCTCTTACTAAATACCTTGGAATATCTACTTTTCAAAAAGGGGTCATTTGGGGGGTAGTTTTTTCCTGACATTTCAGGGCCTCAAGAAATGAGATAGGCCGTCAGTACATCAGGTGTGATCAATTTTCAATGATTGGCACCATAGATTGTAGACTCTATAACTTTCACACAGACCAAATAATATACACTTATTTGGGTTATTTTTACCAAAGATAGGTAGCAGTATAGGTTTTGGCTAAAATTTATGAACAAAAATTACTTATTTGCAAAATTTTATCATAAAAACTAAAAAAGTGGGGTTTTTTTCAAAATTTTCGCACTTTTTTCACTTATGTCGCAAAAAATAAAAAACCCAGAGGTTATTAAATACCACCAAAAGAAAGCTCTATTTGTGTGAAAAAATTATACAAATTTTGTTTGGGTACAGTGTAGCATGAGAGAGTAATTGTCATTCAAAGCGTGAGAGCACTGAATGCCGAAAATTGGTCTGGGCAGGAAGGGGGTATAAACGTCCTGTATTGAAGTGGTTAATAAGAGTTCAAAATGCGTGTGTAGTAACCCACAGCAATCAATCAGGATTCACTTTCCCAAAGACAGACCAGCACAAGTGGGATTCTCACTGAATGATATGGAGATTACTGCATTTTTTGTGTTCATTTCCTAATGCTTTATTACATAACCCAGCTAACGTGTGGGAAGTACCTTGTTTTGGGATGCTTTTATGTTGGAAGATTACATGGCGTACCTAGGAGACCCTGCCATCTGCATATCAGATTCAATCCACTTTCAGAACAGTTATATGCAAAATTGAATAACACACACCCAAATCTTTTGTACAAGGTTAGTATTTTGAAATTGTGACTTTATCTAGTTTGCTAATTCGTTTTTTTTTTTAAACTAATGTTTTTATTCTGTGACTCTCTAAACGCAGTAGTGCTGAATGTATATGATATATAATGTCTTTATTTGATCTTTTTTTTGCAGATGGTCATAGCAAAGATGAATGGATAGTGCCCAAAATTTTGGAGCGACGTTTCTTTCCAGCGTACCTTACATGTGTAGCTTGGGAAGGTTTCAACTTTGTAGGTCATGAAATAAAAATAGTAGAATCTACAGACCTTTTTGGTGCGACTGTGTGGCCCTCAGTAAGTATCAAACATTTATAGGGTCAGTCAATGTATAAGTTGAATTTAAATTTTGGGTGGAGACGGACTGGTTGAATCAACCAGAATCTTCTTGTATGCATTTTAGAATCCCGTAACAAAAAACTGCACTGTAGCAAAAGTATTCTTCCTATAGCATGTAGCATGTGCTGAGAGTTCAGTATATACTTACCTGAGCTTCAGCTCTTTTTACCATGCTGCTGACATTGACACCAGTACTTTGCACACAGTATTGTGCACAATAAGATCACTCTGCCTGGCAGTAAGTGCATAGACTTGATTATCTTTTAATTCTGTGGACAGTCCTGTGGAATCCGGGACAGTTGGGAGGCATGAAGATGTCATTTTCATATAGCCCACTATTTAAATCCTAGACAGATAACGAATAAAAAGACTATCAAGGGTGCTTATTTCATACCTCAACTTTATTGCCTGGACTAATAGTAAATAACTTACTTGCCCTATAAACCTAAAACTTTGTTTCTGAATCTAAATTTCCTTGTTATGGGGGTTTCATTATAGTGGTATTAAACCCAAAAGCAAACATGTATTATAATGCAGCTCACCTATTCTTGGATGTAACAGCTGCATTTATTTTCTTTTTTTAGGCTTTATTTTCACCTGGCTATCTTGGCTAGTAAGTCTGTTGTTTAGAGCTCCTCCTGCAGAGGTAGTAGTTAGAGGGTTGAGACAAATCATTCACCACTGACAGGGGTGCTTATAATAGTCAGATTTTATTTATTCATGTAAAACCTTTATCCCAAAATGAAAAAAAAAACCTGAGTTGCTGTAACTGCTTATAAAGTGTTCGCTGGAGTTCAGCTTCAATGTGTAAGTGTATTTAAATGTACTAGTGCATCTAACACTACCCTTCTCTCAGATTAACAATGCTGCTGTCCAAAGGTGTCTGCTGCTCCTTTGTTCCGAGTGTAGGCACCCTAATGCAGGAGGCATGTTACTGGCAGGATCACCAGGTAAAAAACAGAGTATTCCTAAGGAAGGGTATATTGCTTTCCTTTTTTTCTTTCCTGGAGGGTTGATTTACTAAAGGCAAATGGGCTGTTCAGTTTGCAAGGGAATTTTGGTGGATGTGTGAAATTTAACTTTGCAAAAAATATCCAATCACATGCAAAGAAAAACACAGCATTTTTACTTGCAAATGACTAGATGTTAGAAGTCAGCAGAGTTTCTCCTCACTAATCTCTGGGGAAAATGTCCTTGTAAAGTTCAGATTCCCTTCCTAAGTAAAAAGTCTATTTGCCTTTAGTAAATTAAACCAAAGATGTCAAGCTGTTTAACAATCAGAGTTGCTTTTGATGTCTGAAATTTATAAACCAGGGCATCCAGAGGTTTTTCCCTTATCTAAGGAATTCAGGAGAAATCTGTAAATGTATCTTGGTTATTGCACAGTTATTTCACTTTTTGGATTTAATCTGATTTATTAATATTCAAAAGAGCACAGAGTACAAAGAGAAAACAGGGGATTGAATCACAGACAAGTGATATATAGGTTTACAAAACAGTTAGGTCCATAGACCGTGTGTAAACATACACACATATACATACAGATCAGCAAAGTACATGCAGCAAATATTCCCTTCACGTACGTGTCAATTTATTAAGCGGCGTGAATTACTGCTGTTGCGTTCGCCAGCATTCTCAGAGGAGGTTTAAGTGACTTTGAACGTGGCATGGTTGTTGGTTCCAGGCAGGCTGTTCTGAGTATTTCAAAAACTGCTGATCTACTGGGATTTTCAGGCACAGCCATCTCTAGGAATTACAGAGAATGGTCAGAAAAAGAGAAAATATCCAGTGAGCGGAAGATATGTGGCTAAAAATGCATTGTTGATGTCAGAGGCCATGCCTGACATTAACTGGAATTCTCAAACTGCTATTACAAGCAGGAGCAGGGATGTAATGGAAGCACTGAATGGGGTTTCTCTAAAACAGTTAGTAAAAAGCCCAACCCGAGGTGATCATATTCTTGAACTAGTACTGACAAATGGGGATCAACTGTCTAATGTTGAGGTGGGGGAGAATTTGGGTTCTAGTGATCACCAATGTCTTTGGTTTGATATTAAAACAAGAACTGAAAAATCATATACAAAAACAAAAGTTTTAGATTTTAAAAGGACAAATTTTGCTTTTTTCTAAAAAATTAACTGAAAGGTTGGAGTAAAATGACAGGAGTAAGTAATCAGTGGGCACTATTAAAGTCTACCATCTTGGAGGCAACTAGGTTATATGTCAGGCAAGTTAGTAAGAATAAACAGAAGAAAAATCCAATATGGTTCACCAAAGAGGTAAGTAGGATAGTAAAGGGAAAAAAAATGGCATATAGAAGATGCAAGGAAACCGGAGGTGCAGCTGACAGAGAGGAGTATAAAAATAGACAAAAGGAGGCCAAACACATTATCGGTGCTGCAAAAGCACAGAAAGAGGAGGAAATTGCTAAGTCTATTAAGGAAGGAGATAAAACCTTTTTTAGGTACATTAGTGATAGAAGGAAAAATACAATGGGATCACCAAAATGAAAACTGGGCACAGCACATATGTTGAGGGAGACCAGGATGTAGCAAACCATTTAAACAATTACTTTTGTTCAGTCTTCTCAGAAACAGACTGCACTAATGATAACAAGTTAGGGAATCATATTGGTTCTAGTAATGATTGTTCATTTCTAGGATTTCTGGAGACAGAGGTAGCTGAGGAACTGGCTTGGTTAAAGCTTAATAAAGCAATGGGCCCTGATGGTATTCATCCCAGAGTTCTAAGAGAACTTTGCGATATAGTTGTTGGACCATTAACAAATCTTTTAAATAAATCTCTTCTAACAGGAGAAGTTCCCCATGACTGGCGGATAGCTAATATTGTAACTATCCACAAGAAGGGCAGCAAGGTAGAAGCTGGCAATTACAGGCCAGTGAGTTTAACATCAATTGTAGTCAAGGTAATGGAATCACTTCTCAAAAGAAGGATCATTGATCACCTAAAAATACACAGCTTGCTGGACCCAAAGCAACATGGCTTTACTGAGGGCAGATCGTGCCAGACAAATCTGATTGAATTCTTTGACTATATTACCAGTGTTTTGGACCAGGGTGGTGCTGTGGACATAGCATATCTTGATTTCAGCAAGGCATTTGATACAGTTCCACATAATACTCTGATACAAAAGTTGTACAAGCTGGGACTTAACCCTTGGGTGGTTCAGTGGATATGCAGTTGGTTAAAGGATAGATCCCAGAGTGTGGTTGTAAAAGGGGTTCACTCAGAACAGAGACCAGTCACTAGTGGGGTACCACAAGGCTCTGTACTGGGTCCTGTTCTATTTAACCTATATGTAATAAGTGATATAACTAAAGGTTTGTTGGGAAATGTATGTCTCTTTGCTGATGATACAAAGGTGTGTAATAGGGTTGATATCCCTGGAGGTCTCTGTAACATGGAACATGATTTGACATTGCTGGAAGATTGGTCAAAGCAGTGGAGACTGCAGTTCAATATTTCTAAATGTAAAATAATGCATCTAGGGAAAAAGAATCCACTTAGAGAGTACAGCATTGGGGTACAGTGTTAGCCAGCACTACAGAAGAAAAAGATTTGGGAGTGCTTATTTCAGATGATTGCAAAATGAGCAAACAGTGTGACCAGGCAGTGGGAAAAGCAAATAGAATTCTGGAATGTATCAGTAGAGGGATCACCAGCAGGAGGAAAGAGGTTCTGATTCCTCTATATAGATCTTTAGTGAGACCTCACTTAGAATACTGTGTCCAGTTCTGGAGACCACACTTACAAAAATATATTGATAAAATAGAACGAGTTCAGAGACGGGTAACAAAAATGGTGAAAGGTCTGGGGGATAAAACATATCAAGAGCGACTTCAGGAACTTAATATGTACAGTCTGGAGGAAAGAAGGGAGAGGGGAGACATGATTGAAACCTTTAAATACATCAAGGGGGTGAATAAGGTTCGGGAGGGCAGTCTTTTCAATATGAAACCAAAATCAAGAACACGGGGGGCATGACCTCAAACTAACTGGGGGAAGTTCAAAACTAATCTTAGAAAGTATTATTTTACTGAAAGGGTGGTTGATGATAGGAATAAACTACCAACAGAGGTTGTGAGACAGTCAACAGTAAATGGCTTCAAACATGCTTGGGATAAACATAAATCTATAGTCAGACAACAAGGTTAATGTAAAAATAAATAAATAAATAAATAAAAAGGGGCAGACTCGATGGACTACCCAGTCTTTTTCTGCCGTCACTTTTCTATGTTTCTATGTAAAGTAGTGAGTGTACAGCTTGTATAACAGTGTAAATTTGCTGCCCCTAAAAATAACTCAACACACAGCCATTAATGTCTAAACCGCTGGCAACAAAAGTGAGTACACCCCTAAGTGAAAATGTCCAAATTGGACCCAAAGTGTCAATATTTTGTGTGGCCACCATTATTTTCCGGCACTGCCTTTACCCTCTTGGGCATGGAGTTCACCAGAGCTTCACAAGTTGCCTCTGAAGTCCTCTTCCACTCCTTCATGACGACATCATAGAGCTGGTGAATGTTAGAGACCTTGCGCTCCTCCACCTGCCATTTGAGGATGCCCCAAAGATGCTCAATAGGGTTTAGGTCTGGAGACATGCTTGGCCAGTGCTTCACCTTTACCCTCAGCTTCTTTAGGAAGGCAGTGGTCATCTTTGAGGTGTGTTTGGGGTTGTTATCATGTTGGAATACTGCCCTGCGGCCCAGTCTCCGAAGGGAGGGAATTGTGCTCTGCTTCACAGTTGTCACAGTATATGTTGGCATTCATGGTTCCCTCAATGAACTGTAGCTCCCCAGTGCTGGCAGCACTCATGCAGCCCCAGACCGTGACACTCCCACGTCATACTTGACTGTAGGCAAGACACACTTGTCTTTGTACGCCCACCTGGTTGCTGCCATACACTCTTGACACCATCTGAACCTGATCTCATCAGACCACAGGACATGGTTCCAGTAATCTATGTCACCAGTCTGCTTGTCTTTAGCAAGCAGTTTGCAGGCTTTCTTGTGCATCATCTTTAGAAGAGGCTTCCTTCTGGGATGACAGCCATGCAGACCAATTTGATGCAGTATGTGGTGTATGGTGTGAGCACTGACGGGCTGACCCCCCACCCCATCAACCTCTGCAGCAATACTGGCAGCACTCATGCATCTATTTCCCAAAGACAGCCTCTGGATATGACGCTGAGCATTGTGCACTGAACTTCTTTGGTCAACCATGGAGAGGCCTGTTCTGAGTGAAGCCTGTCCTGTTAAACCACTGTATGGTCTTGGCCACAGTGCTGCAGCTCAATTACAGTGTCTTGGCAATATTCTTATAGCCTAGGCCATCTTTATGTAGAGCAATAATTCTTTTTTTCAAATTCTCAGAGAGTTATTTGCCATGAGGTACCATGTTGAACTTCCAGTGACCAGTATGAGAGAGTGAGAGCAATAATACCAAATTTCACACACTTGCTCCCCATTCACACCTGAGACCTTGCAACAGTAATGAGTCGTATGACATTGGGGAGGGAGAATGACTAATTGGACCCAATTTGGACATTTTTAGTCAGGGGTGCGCTCACTTTTGTTGTCAGCGGTTTAAACATTAATGGTAGTGTGTTGAGTTATTTTGAGGGGACAGTAAATTTACACTGTTATTTCTTCAGTGTTGTCACATGAAATATAATAACATATTTACAAAAATCTGAGAGGTGTACTCACTTTTGTTAGATACTGTGTGTATATATATATATATATATATATATATATATATATACATATTTATACATATACATACACACTCATCTACCACTTTATTAGGTACACCTGTTCAATTGCTTGGTAACAAAGATTGCTAATCATCCAATCACATGGCAGCAACTCAATGCATTTAGGCATCTAGACATGGTGAAGACGCCTTGCTGAAGTTCAAACCGAGCATCAGAATAGGGAAGAAAGGGGATTTAAGTCACTTTGAACGTGGCATGGTTGTTGGTGCCAGACGGACTGGCCTGAGTATTTAAAAAACAACTGCTATTCTACTTGGATTTTCATGCACAACCACCTCTAGGGTTTACAGAGAATGGTCCGAAAAATAGAAAATATCCAGTGAGCGGCAGTTGTGTGGACGAAATTGCCTTGTTGAGGAGAATGGGCAGACTGTTTCGAGATGATAACGGAGTCTCTCCTTCCATCGGGTGCCCCCAGTGGAGTCCCTTCTTCCATCAGGTGCCCCCAGCGGAGTTCCTCCTTACATCACAGGTGTCCCCTAGCGGAGTGTCCCTCCTTACACAGGTGTCCCCCAGCGGTGTGTGTCCCTCCTTACACAGGTGTCTCCAGTGGTGTGGGTCCCCCCTTACACAGGTGTCCCCCAGCGGTGTGTGTCCCTCCTTACACAGGTGTCTCCAGTGGTGTGGGTCCCCCCTTACACAGGTGTCCCCAGCGGTGTGTCCCTCCTTACACAGGTGTCCCCAGCGGAGTGTCCCTCCTTACACAGGTGTCCCCAGCGGCGAGTGTCCCTCCTTACACAGGTGTCCCCAGCAGTGTGTCCCTCCTTATATAGGTGTCCCCAGCGGTGTGTCCCTCCTTACACAGGTGTCCCCAGCGGAGTGTCCCTCCTTACACAGGTGTCCCCCAGCGGTGTCTCCCTCCTTATACAAGTGTCCCCAGCGGTGAGTGTCCCTCCTTACACAGGTATGCCCAGCAGTGTGTGTCCATCCTTACACAGGTGTCCCCCAGCGGTGTGTCCCTCCTTACACAGGTTTCCCCAGTGGTGATTGTCCCTCCTTACACAGGTGTGTCCCTTCTTACACAGCGGTGGTATGTCCTGGAGAGAGGAGATGGGGGGGGGGGGCAGTGAGAGATGCTCCCTGCTAGGCGAAAGAGCAGTGATGCAAGGCCGGCAGAGAGAGATGATGTTACTTCTGCTCGCCCGCCCATGGATCATGGATCCATCCTTCCTTGTATCAACGGTTTAGGCTGGTGGTGGTGTAATGGTGTGGGGATATTTTTTGGCATGCTTTGGGCCCCTTAGTACCAATTGAGCATTGTTTAAACGCCATAGCCTACCTGAGTATTGTTGCTGACCATGCCCATCCCTTTATGACAACAGTGTACCCATCTTTTGATGGCTACTTCCAGCAGGATAATGCACCATGTCACAAAGCTCAAATCATCTCACCACTGGTTTATTGAACATGACATTGAGTTCACTGTACTTCAATGGCCTCCACAGTCATCAGATCTCAATCCAATAGAGCACCTTTGGGATGTAGTGGAACGGGAGATTCGCATCATGGATGGGCAGGCGACAAATCTGCAGAGACTGTGTGATGCTATCATGTCACTATGGACCAAATTCTCTGAGGAATGTCTCCAACACTTAGTTGAATCTATGCTACAAAGAATTAAGGCCGTTCTGAAGGCAAAAAGGGGTCCAACCTGGTACTTGCAAGGTGTACCTAATAAAGTGTCCGGTGAGTGTATGTTTATATATATATATATATATATATATATATATATATATATATATATATTTATACACACACATATATTTATTTCTTGTGTCTCTAGCCCACTCTACCGGTTTTGGAGGGGTTTGTGAAAGACGGGGGGCTTTTTCACTGTCTTGGCAGCTCTGATTGAGGAAGAAGGAAGTCAAGAAGAAACTTCCTCCTACCTCCTCAGTACTCCCAGTAATTCTCTCCTCTCCCTGATTCTCCACCTCTGAGCTGGAGGATCTGAGTGTGAGAATTCTCACAGGGATCACCAGTGAGGTGCTGAGATCATACCTTCCTAAACTGGTCGTTTCTGTGCATGTCATTTACAGCTTCTCTGTGTGCTGAGATGATCAGCAGAGAACATGCTCACCACTGATCACCTCAGTTTCATAAACCGCTAATGAAATGAGATGAATTGCGATCCTACGGATCACAGCTCTTCTCAGTTTCATAAACGGACGCCATAAACTCAGATACCATTAAAGCGTAGATAAAATTGAATAGAATGTTGCTCTCTATCCCAGCTACCTATAGGTGTGCAAGGCCTAAGGCAGAGAGACTAGAGTAATGGCTAACAAGAATCCTGCCCACCAAACCACACCATTTGTGTGCAGATAGGTTGGGCGAATAGAGCCCATATATGGCACTTCATACATACAAGGCAAAATCGGAAGAGTGAAGCCATGTTGCACATCCATTCCAAAAGTCAGGAAGGTTTCATTTGGTGCCTGCATCTAGCAATACTCATGTGGGCTTTTTAATTTTTTAATAATTTCTGTTGGTGTCACTGCAAACTAGCTGGAATATGGCCTTCAGTTTGTTCATGAGGGTTACTGTACTCTACAGTTTGTCACTTGCAATATTAGGGAAATTTCATATCTTAATTGGTAGCTATGGCCATTTATGAGAAACCTTTCCACCGTCAACCCTTGCTTTTTTGACATGTCAGCGTTCCCTCTTGGGTAAAAATGTGCTTCATCAAACAATGCATAACCATTTAAATAAATACATAAAAGTAGAAATTTGAACAATAAACTTATCATTCTAAGAAAAAATGCAAGGAAATATATGTCATTAATAAAGATAATATAATTTTACCACCATTGTATGAAAGGGTTCTTTACGTTATGAACAACAAACTATTGAACTCTCTGCCACATTAAAGTGTATGTATACTTGCAAAAAAACAAACAAAAAAAACCTCTAAGGCAAAGGCATAATGAGATAGTATGCACTGCAATACTTACCTTACAATGGGTCCGCTCGGTCCCTGCAGAGGGAGCTGACATCTTACCTTGGGGATCCTTCCGGGTTCACGGCTCCGGTGCTGTGAGTGGCCAGAGCTGCGAGACGTCACTCCTGCGCATGCAAGCCTTTATGGCGGACTTTCCAGCAAGGTCCGGCACTATGCACCGGGCCTTCGCCGGGACATCACAGCGCATGCGCCGTGACGTCAGCAGCTACATGAAGGGCGAATATCTCCTAAACCGTACAGGTTTAGGAGATATTCATTTTACCTACAGGTAAGCATCAGTAAAAGGGGTATACAACCGCTTTAAGTAGCAATGAAAAAACAAATAAGTGAATTAAAAGGGATTGGATGCTTTCTAAGCAACTGTTGGTATCCACAATTATACAGTAATGTGGAGACGTTTTAGGCAGGTGTGACTAAATGATATGAAGTAAGAATGATTTCAATACATCTTTTTCATACATCACGGGACACAGAGCAGGCTATATAATCATTACCTCATGGGTTATACGCCACCTATAGGTGAATGGACACTGGTAATTCAAATTAGGCAGGAAGTCCTGCCCCTATATAACCCCTCCCAACTGGGAGCACTTCAGTTTTTTCGGTGAGTAATCCCCAATGGGGATATGTACTGAACCCAGCTGGCTTCCTGTTGACATGGAAAATGTTTGTTTAAAAATTTCTATTCTGTTACCTGCACCTACAGAGGGCCACAGCCAGAAAGGATCTTTTCAAAAAAGTCCCCAAGGACTGCAGTTCCTATGAGCTGGCCACCAGGGGGAGACTGCACCAACACTTTTTTCTTTTCACTATAAAAGGGGCGGCCGCAGAAGTGTGCACACAGTCGCGAGAGCGCGCACGATGTTCAGCATGCACGTGGGATCCCCACAGGGATACCAGTAAGTCGCCAGAGGCAGCCAGGGAGCTTCTGCAGTGTGAGGCTGCTGGGCACAGAGCAGGCAAAAATCCTCCAGGGGGCATGTAAGTCTGGTGGTGGGCAGCTAAGTCAGGCTAGGCAGGGAGCTGAACTGCTGAGGCTAGTGGGGCCCCTGCTTCCATTGCTTCCCCTGAGAGACCAGAAGCGACCGGGCAATTGAGCCGCTGCAACTGTCTGGTATTGTAGCTGACCCCTCATCTGTTTCCTCAGAGTATGTTACAAAAGATGACCTGTTGGCAGCCTTGTTAGGCTTAGAAACTAGGATTGCTAGTATGATTGGCTTCTACCACACAGGGTAACAAGAAGTGTGACAGGTCTCCTTTCCCTAACCTTCCGATTCTGGATCGAGAATGGGTTGATGAGGAAGAGGCGGTAGCTACAGGGGATCTGACCGATTCTATTGTTATATGTTATGCTGTGGATGCTTCTAAAGACTCAATACAGCAAATATCGTGGTTGGCTCTATTATCCGTGCATATTGTGACAGCTGGCGGGTAAAGACGTCGGGTTGCGTGCAGGATTGCAGGTACATCTGCCCAAGATTTAAAGTCTATGCAGACTTGTACCACTAAGGGGAGTCTTGCAGGTGTAGAGGTAATGAGCGCAGCTGAGGTGAGCTGGCTCATTAAGGCCTCTACAAGATCTCCCAGCAAGCATAGGTGAGTGCTCCACCCTGGAACCAGGTTCTGTGTCAGGACAACAGACTGGGGAGTGTTACAGCTTGTCTGGTAAGAAGCCTGTGTGGCTGACTGTTCACTGAGAGATAGGAGCTTTGTACAGCAGTAGGCTGTACCCAGCTGACAGACAGGGTAACCAATTGTGTAGTAAGTGGCCAAGGGGCCTAGGATTTATTTTGTTGTTTGTTTTTGTTTTGCTGTTTTCATCATTGAATGTAGTGAGAGTAAACTACCTTTTTTTTCATCTGAAACTGCTGTCTCGTTGTGCCTAACTTGTGTAGTGAACCCTTCCAGGGGGTCAAACACACCCGCTGCCTAGCCAAATCCCTTACAGTGGTGGAGCAAGCCAGGGTCAGTTTTTTTTTGTGAAAGGTCATCATGGAAGAGTTACTGAGACAGCTTGCTGAAGCGAATGCTAATCAACAACAAACGAATGCTAGTCTATAACAAATGAATGCTAGGCTACAACAAGCAAACGCTAATCAGCAGCGAGCTCTCCAGCAAAGTATGGAAGCACAGCAACGATCTGAGGCTCGCTTAATTGAGCTGTTGCAGAAGCAAGAGCAGAGACTTCAACAGCAAATGGATGCCATAACACAACATCGTCCGCAGACCAGTGAGGCAAGTGGTTCCAGTAATACACCATCATTTTGTGTGAGCCGTGTATTGCCAAAAATGACTGGAGAGGATGACCCTGAAGTGTTTGTGACCACATTTGAAAGGACTGCTGAGAGAGAAAAGTGGCTTAAGGAGCAGTGGGCTGGATTGGTGGCTCCTCTATTAGCTGGGAAATCGCAGAAAATGTATTATGATTTAGAGCCGGACCAAACAAAAGACTATGTATTAAAAAAAGAGATATTGGCACGGCTGGGTGTCACCCTGGCTGTCCGGGCTCCAACTTGAAAAGCCCCCCAGGTCGCAAATGTATGATCTCATTCACCTGGGCAGGAAGTGGCTGCAACCTGAAACTCTGACAGCACCAAAGATTGTGAAACGTGTGGTAATGGATCGGTTCCTGAGGTCTTTACCTACTGCTATCCAAAAGTGGGTAAACCATGGAAACCCGGATACGGCCGACAGGCTTGTGGATCTGGTAGAGAGGTACTTGGCTACAGAGAACCTGACCGCCTCTCCCAGGGACTCACGGACTTTCCACCCTAAGACCAGACCATCCCCAGCAGCGGGTAAGATGACTTCAAGGGGTAAGGGTGGAGAGAGTGAGAGGGCGGGAAGTTTGCATAATGTATGGCGACCGCAGTCAAAGTCGCAGGAAGCAGCTAAAAGGTTTATTTGTTATAGCTGCCGGCAAGAGGGGCATATTGCAGCCAATTGCCCAGTTGTGGATGAGCCTATGGAATGTGACTATCTAAGAGACAGACGTCAGTAGCTGTTTGCTATAGTTGCATACACTGCAACTCGGGGAACCGAAAAACATTTATGCAAAATGTGTATTAATGATAAAAATGTTGTTGTGTTGCTAGATTCAGGTAGTCTGGTGACATTGATCAAAGCGGAATTAGTTACTACAGAGGTCTCTAGGAATAACAAGGTGGCTGTTATTTATGTACATAGGGACACCAGAGAGTATCCTCTGGCTAAAGTGGTTTTTGAGACCCCCAAAGGTAACATAACTCATCAGGTGGGGTTGGTGCCTCACTTACCACATTATGCTATTGTGGGGAGGGATTTTCCAAAATTCTGGGAACTCTGGGATGGTCCTGAACCCCCCACAGAGGCGCCTAGAGGCCAGGAAGAGGAATCCCAGGTATCCTCTGAGAATGGTGAGACCTCTCCAGATTTTCCCTTGTCGGTGTTGGCAGGAGAGACTCGGGAAACTGGGGAGGAACCAATATCTTCAGACGAAAACATGCCGTCTGTAGAGTTCTCTGATTTAGAGGTTCACAGGGAAAATTTTGCCACAGAACAGGTAAAAGACCCCACCCTGATAAAGGCACGGGAAAATGTGGTAAAAATAGATGGTAAATTAGTGAACCCAGATCAGTCTTGCAGTTACCCATACTTTATGGTGGAAAGGGATCTGTTGTATCGGGTTGCCCAAAAGGCGGATGAAACCATTGAGCAACTTGTGGTACCCAAACCCTATAGGAAGTTGGTATTGGAATTAGCCCATGGGCACATTTTTGGAGGTCATTTGGGGGCGGAGAAAACCAGAGAGAGAGTATTACAAAGGTTCTATTGGCCTGGGATCATGAAGGAAATAGAAAATTATTGTTCCTCCTGCCCTGTGTGTCAGAAGTCGGCACCTTTGTCGCACTTCCGTAACCCACTGGTACCTCTCCCCATCATTGAGGTTCCCTTTGAGAGGATCGCAATGGATTTGGTTGGTCCAATACTGAAGTCCGCTAGGGGGCATCAGTACATTTTGGTCATAATGGACTATGCCACCCGCTATCCCAAAGCGATCCCTCTTAGAAACACCTCCGCCAAGACAATAGCCAAAGAGCTTTTTCTGGTCTTCAGCCGTGTGTGTATTTGTAAGGAATTGCTTACAGACCAGGGTACCCAATTTATGTCCAGGGTAATGAAAGAGCTATGCAAGTTGTTTAAAGTGACACAATTACGTACATCCGTGTATCACCCTCAAACAGATGGGTTGGTTGAAAGATTCAACAAAACCCTAAAACAAATGTTAAAAAAGGTGGTGGATCGAGATGGAAAGGATTGGGACTGTTTGATACCCTACTTGATGTTTGCTATTCGGGAAGTACCACAATCCTCTACCGGGTTCTCGCCCTTCGAATTACTCTATGGGAGACACCCAAGAGGACTGTTGGATATCGCCAAGGAAACTTGGGAAAGTGAGAGTTCTCCCCACCGGAGTGTGATTGAGCATGTTGCCCTGATGCAAGACAGAATTGCACAGGTAATGCCAATCATCAAAGAACACTTGGTCCAAGCGCAGTTAGCACAGCAAAGGGTGTATAACCGCAAGGCAAAGACCCGTACTTTTTCTCGGGGGATAGGATGTTGGTACTCGTCTCTACGGTCGAAAGCAAATTCCTGGCCAAATGGCAGGGTCCATACGAAATAATTGAAAAAGTGGGTGAGGTGAACTACAGGGTCAGACAACCAGGACGGCGAAAGCCAGAACAGATATACCACGTTAATCTGTTGAAAGCCTGGAGGGATAGGGAATCCCAAGTCGCAGAAACCTTGGTGTCACAGACTCAGTCCGATTGCTTAATTCCTGAGGTTGGAATAGCAATCACCTTATCAAAACCCCAAAAACAGGAGGTGAAAGAGTTTGTGCTCCGCAACAGAGAGGCGTTCTCTGAGCTGCCGGGACAAACATCTGGGGTAGTGCATGACATTATCACCCCACCAGGTGAAAGGGTAAAACTAAAGCCCTATCGGATACCGGAGACCCGAAGGGGGCAATACAAGGGGAAGTTCAACGAATGCTTGAATTAGGTGTGATAGAAGAGTCCCAGAGTGACTGGTCCAGCCCGATTGTTTTAGTGCCCAAACCCGATGGGAGGGGGGCCATTTTGTAATGATTTCCGGCAGTTGAATAAAATTACAAAATTTGACACTTACCCCATGCCACGCATAGATGAGCTGATCGACCGGCTGGGAACAGCCCGATATATGACGACCCTTGATCTCACTAAGGGGTATTGGCAAATTCCCCTAGCTGAGTCAGCGAAGGAGAAAACTGCATTTGTAACACCAGAGGGGGCATTCCAGTATAAAAGAATGCCATTTGGGTTACAAAATGCACCAGCCACGTTCCAGCGGAAAATGGACAATTTTGAGGCCCCATCAGAAGTATGCTGAAGCCTACTTGGACGATGTGATTACCCACAGTATGGATTGGGCCTCACATCTGCCAAAGGTGCAAGCTGTACTAGACTCCATAAGGGAAGCTGGGTTCACGGCTAATCCAAAAAAGTGTACCATTGGACAGGAAGAAGCCAAATATTTGGGGTATACGATTGGGAGGGGAGTGATAAAACCCCAAATCAACAAAGTGGAAGCCATAAATAGCTGGCCACGCCCCAACAGCAAGAAGCAGGTTCGAGCATTCCTCGGAATTGCTGGATACTATCGGCGATTCATTCCTCACTTTACTTCGCAGGCTGTGTCCCTAACCAACCTGACAAAAGGGAAAGAGTCTTCCATGGTGAAATGGACTCCGGAGGCTGAAGCAGCCTTTCAGGCTTTAAAGAAAGCCTTATGTAGCCATCCAATGCTGTACTCACCTGACTTTGCTAAGGACTTTGTGGTACAGACTGATGCGTCAGACCTAGGCTTAGGAGCAGTGTTGTCCCAGGTCTGGAAAGTTGAAGAGCACCCAGTCATTTATCTTAGCAGGAAACTGAAACCCCACGAAGAAAATTATGCCACAATTGAAAAAGAGTGTCTAGCGGTGAAATGGGCACTAGAATCCCTGCGATACTATTTGCTGGGTAGACACTTTGATCTGATTACAGATCACGCACCCTTAAAGTGGATGGCTCAAAACAAGGAGACCAATAGAAGGGTAAATCGTTGGTTTCTGGCCCTGCAAGAATACAACTTCACCATGAAGCATCACCCTGGGGTTCAAATGGGGAACGTGGATGCTCTATCTCGGGTACCTGCGTACCTGGCTGCGTGTGTCCCAAACCCCAATTTGAAACAAGAGGGGGGGGGGGGCATGTGACAGCTGGAGGGTAAAGACACCGGGTTGCGTGCAGGATTGCAGGTACATCTGCCCAAGATTTAAAGTCTATGCAGACTTGTACCATTAAGGAGAGTCTTGCAGGTGTAGCGGTAATGAGCGCAGCTGAGGTTAGCTGGCTCATTAAGGCCTCTACAAGATCTCACAGCAAGCATAGGTGAGTGCTCCACCCTGGAACCAGGTTCTGTGTCAGGACAACAGACTGGGGAGTGTTACAGCTTGTCTGGTAAGAAGCCTGTGTGGCTGACTGTTCACTGAGAGATAGGAGCTTTGTACAGCAGTAGGCTGTACCCAGCTGACAGACAGGGAAACCAATTGTGTAGTCAGTGGCCAAGGGGCCTAGGATTTATTTTGTTGTTTGTTTTTGTTTTTCTGTTTATCAACATTGAATGTAGTGAGAATAAACTACCTTTTTTTTTCATCTGAAACTGCTGTCTCGCTGTGCCTAACTTGTGTAGTGAACCCTTCCAGGGGGTCAAAGTGACCCCCCCTCCATGCTGCCGCTTCCCTGTCCCCTGCCTCTCCACCTCCCACCACTCCCTTCCATCTAAAATTGCTCCCCTCTCCTTTCCTATTCCCTATATCCCATTTCTCTTCCCACCCCAAACCCAATTGGACCCCCTCCCCGAAACCTGAAACCCGATCCCCGCAGCTACCATCATTAGCCAGCGTCCTTCCTCTTGCTCTCCCCCAGGCTTAGGTGCTGCATTGGGCTTGGGGGGTTTGCAGATGTGTCCCCCCACCACTCAGATCTCCCCCCATACCGGCCACCGCACCCCCATCCATCGCCGCTCCAAGCGGCATCTCTCCTTCCTTCCCGCAGCCTGCACCTTCTTCATTGAGCTGACGGGGGAAGGCGGGGGAGCGGTGCGGGTGGGGGTTGAAGTTGGGGCTTGGTAAAGATGTGATTGCTGCTATATGTCACACTGACAGCTGATAATAGTAACCGCGAGTGTTACTATATATCAGTCTGTCATTTTATCAATGAATAAGAAATTCCTCATTCATTGAAGCTAAGTGCTGCAAAGAAAAGGGATTATCTTCAGTCCCTTTCTCTGTCTCAAAATAAGAGATACGGGGGTCTGTTTAGACCTCTGATATCTCACCAAAGAACCCCCCCCAAAATGTAAAAATTGTAAAATATATATATCACTTTTCTTAGAACAGTGATCTGGCTTCTCCCCGCTAATTGATAGTTTTCACACACAGTTTGCAGATGTTCTAAGAACAGGGATATGGCTTCTCCCGGCTAATGTATACTTTTCTCACAGAGTTTTAAGATGATTGTAGAATGTACAATCTTCTTAAAACTGTGTGATAAAAGTATAAATTAGCCGAGAGAAGCCAGATCACTGTTCTTAGAACAGTGATCTGGCTTCTCCCTGCTAATTGATAGTTTTCACACACAGTTTTCAGATGTTCTAAGAACAGGGATATGGCTTCTCCCGGCTAAAGTATACTTTTCACACAGAGTTTTAAGATGATTGTAGAATGTACAATCATCTTAAAACTGTGTGATAAAAGCATAAATTAGCCGGGAGAAGCCAGATCACTGTTCTTAGAACAGTGATCTGGCTTCTCCCCGCTAATTGATAGTTTTTCGGTCTAGTGACAAGATTCTTGTCACTAGACCGAAGAGGGCCGATTAAATACGAAAATAGTGTGTCAAAAT
>BLSH010219342.1:196917-213759 GCA_018402905.1 Glandirana rugosa | reverse complement strand
GCCTTGAGGGCCATTAACTCCAGCTCCGTCAGAGGAAAGATCCTCCCAAAAGGAACCTCGGCTCCGGGCAGGAGCTCAATAGGGCAGTCATATGGCCTATGAGGGGGCATCTGCTCTGCTCCCTTCTTACTGAATACATCAAGGAACTGGTGATAGACCGACGGGACCGCCTGGCAAGTCTCCGGGTCCACGTCTGTATCCAGACTGAGCAAGATGGGGTCAGGTCTGCTGGTTCCTGGGAAGCAATGCTGGAGGCAGTATGTTGACAGGAATTTGATCTTCCCGGTAGCCCAGTTGATGGAGGGGCTATGAGCCTGTAGCCATGGTAGCCCGAGGATAATTGGGAACAGAGGGGAAGCGATGACGTCCAACCGCAGAAATTCCTGGTGGCCGTCTGGAGTAGAAGCCCGGATGGGGAGAGTCTCGTGTGTGACGGCACCGGACTTGATGGTTGTGCCGTCAGCCAGTCGTATGACCATCCCATGGGATTTGGGTCGTAGTGGGATCTGGTGCTGGGTAGCAAAGGCCTGATCAATAAATCCACTGCAGGCGCCAGAGTCGACAATAGCAGTGGCCAGGAGACTCTTTCTGGGAAGCTGCAGGGAGATCGGGAGAGAGAGATGCGTGGCGGTCTGGGAGGGGGTCGGTATGAGATCGGTGGAAGAGGGTGGAGTCTTGGTGCGCTTGGCAGGGCAAGTCTTCACCACATGACCGGGTTCCCCGCAGTACAGACATAGGCGGTTGCCCAGGCGTTGTTGCCTTTCTTCAGGAGTCAGAGATGGTCGAATAAGACTCACTTGTCTGGGTGGGGGCTGATCCAATGCTGCTCTTTTGGCTCTTCGCTCTCTCAGCCTTCTGTCAATCTGAATAGTCAGGTTGACTAGAGCATCCAGTGTGGGTGGCACCCCCACACGGGCTAGCTCGTCCTTCAGGGGGTCCGACAGACCCAGGCGAAACTGATGACAGAGAGCTGCGTCATTCCATGCAGTGTCGGCGCTCCAGTGCCTAAACTCCGTCACATAATCCTCCGCCGTACGGTGGCCTTGTTGCAGCGCATGGAGGGCCGCTTCAGCCGAGACAGCTTGATGCGGGTCTTCATATAAGGTGGCCATGGCCTGAAAGAACAGAGTCAAGTTACCGACTTCAGGAGCCTTCTGTTCCAGGAGGCGATGCGCCCAGGACTGAGGCGCTTCCCGTAGCAGGGAGATGACCAACCCCACCTTCGTGGTTTCTCGGGAGAAGGTATGAGGTTGGAGGAAGAAATAAAGTTCGCAGGCATTGCGAAAGGCCCAGAATGAAGCGCGGTCGCCTGAAAACCGATCTGGTAGGGGAACCCTTTGTTCCAGTGGCATGGCCAGCAGGGAATCAGCTATGGACTGACTGGTTCCCGGGGCCTTGGTTGCATTAAGTTCTTGCACCTGTGCTTCCAGTCGGGTGTAACTTTCCCGCAGGGTCTGGATGGCCTGGGTCAGCCCAGCCAGGTGTGTATTCAGATCGTCCATAGGAGAGGTCCCCTGTGCAGACTCAGGCATGGCTGTCTGATACTGTCACGTACCTGGTGGTGGAGTCTGACTTATGCAGGGGTAACCTCCCTTGCGACCCTGATTCCTGAACCCCTGATAGAGTAAACAGGAAGTCCAGGAGTGAGGATGGCACGAGGGTTGAGTTGGTCACCGGTGACGGTTGGAGAAGCTCCTCCGGTCTCGTGCAGGTTTGGAAGGTCGTGGTACAGGCAGGGTCGGCAACTGGCTGGCGGTGCAGTACAAGGGAGCAGGCAAAAGAGTCGTCGGGTACAGGCAGGGTCTGTTAACAGTCTAGCAGCAGAAGTATAAAAGGAGCAGGCAATCGGGTGGTCGTAGGCAAGCCGGGGGTCAGTGCAGGCAGAGTTGAGACAAGGTCGGGGCAAGCCAGGTCACATGAACTGGTAACAGGTTTACAGGTCACTCAGGAAAACAGGTCACACGCTGTAGATCAGACAGCATTTGCTTACAGGAAGCAGGAAGTTTAAATAGAGCTGCTCCTCTAAGAATTAGAGGAATCAACAATCAAATGTTATTAACTCTCCGCACGTCTTCTAACATTAAAACTGTGTGATAAAAGTATAAATTAGCTGGGAGAAGCCATATCACTGTTCTTAGAACAGTGATATGGCTTCTCCCCGCTAATTTATACCTTTCTCACACAGTTTTAAGATAGTCCACATCCACCTCCATTTTTGATTTTTTTATGTTATTTTTTTTTTAATTATTTTAAGTTATTTCCCTATCCCAATTTCTTTGTAGGGCACTTGTCCGACCCTTACCTCCATTTTCCTTCCTTTTGCAGACCTCTAGGACTTTCCAGGACTTTTTTACAGCACTTTTCAGAACTTTTAGTAAAATTACCAGAACCCCGGACCCGAACCCAGACTTTTTTTTTGAAAAGTCTGGGTTCGGGTCCAGGTCCCGGACACCCAAAAGTTCGGTACAGTTCGGGTTCGCTCAACTCTAATCCTGATTCAACAACAAAGTCCAGCAGTTTGTTTCCTGAGCAAGGGATCCTCTGGTTATAGGAGTGGGCGCTATGGTGATTCCATGGGCCCAGTTCTCCTCTTTGATTTATGCCTTTCCCCAATCTCTCTTTTACCGCATCTCTTGTGCAAAATTGGGGAGGAGGCGACGACCGTCATTCTAGTGGCACTAGATTGGCCCAGGAGGCCTTGATACCCAGAGATAGCGAGGTTAACGGGGGACGGGCCTTGGCAGCTTCCGGTCCGACCCGATCTACACTCTCAGGGTCCTATATTCCACCTGAATTTACCTGTGCCAAGTTTGACGGCATGGCTATTGAAGCTACGGTATTGAGAGATTGCGGGGTTTCAGGCCCTGTGTTATCTACAATGGTAAATGCGTGTGAGGCCAGGAAATGGCATCCCCACAAGTATGTGATTATAGAATGCTAGCCTTTCTTCAAGCAGGAGTAGACTTGAAGCTGGCATTGAATACAATCAGATACGTTTCTGCCTTGTCCATATATTTTCAGAGGCCTTTGACTTCTCACTCCTTAATCAGGACTTTTCTTCAAGGGGTAACTCGTTTGTTACCACCTGTTAGATTTCCTCCCTGTCCATGGGCTTTGAATTTGGTTTGTCAGTGCTGCAGAAGCAGCCTTTTGAACCTATTAGGGAGATTCCCTTGGTTCTTTTGACTAGGAAACTAGTCTTTCATTTTGCCATCACCCCAGCCAGAAGGGTTTTGGAGTTGGCAGCTCTTTATTGTAAAGAGCCATACTTGAGATTGCACCAGGATAAGGTGGTGCTGCAGCCTCTTCCATCCTTCCTACCGAGGGTAGTGTTGGCCTTTCATCTCAATGAAGATATTATTTTACTTTCTTTTCATTCTCATCCCTCCTCACTGGAGGAGAGACGATTGCACTCTCTAGATGTGGTGCGTGCTGTTAAGATCTATCTGAAGAGATCTGCAGACATCAAGAAAACCGCTGCATTTATTGTTTTGCCTGAAGGCCCTAGGAAGGTTCAGGCGGCACCCAAGGCAGCTATTTAACTGTGGATTCGCCAGCTGATTACTCAAGCTTATGGTTTAAAGGGGAAAGCTCCCGTAATCAAGGTAAGAGCTCATTCCACCAGGAGAATAGGGACCTCCTGGGCTTCTGCCACCAGATGTCATTAGCACAGATTTGTGAGGCCGCTACATGGGCCTCAGTATATACATTCACAAGATTCTATCAAGTGTATGTTAGGGCAGCGGAGAATTCCGTGTTTGGCCGCAGCGTATTAAGGGCTGCGGTTTAATTGGGGTGCGTCTCCTTCCTCTCAGGTTATATTGCTCTGGGACGTCCCATGGGGTAATGATTCTATAGCCTGCTCTGTGTCCCATGATCTAAGAAAAAGAAAATTTGATTTTTTTAAACCGCTTACCTGTAAAATCCTTCTATGAGTACATCACGGGACACAGAGGTCCCTCCCTTCTCTTTTTATGTGGAGTTCATTGCTTGCTACAAAACTGAAGTGCTCCCAGTTGGGAGGAGTTATATAGGGGCAGGACTTCCTGTCTAATTTGAAGTACCAGTGTCCATTCACCTATAGGTGGCATATAACCCATGAGGTAATGATTATATAGCCTGCTCTGTGTCCCGTGATGTACTCAAAGAAATGGATTTTACAGCTAAGCTGTTAAAAAAAATCCAATTTTTAATTGTTTATTTTTATTAATTTACAAAATGCAGAGTAAGCAAACAGAGGAAAAAGCTAAATCAAATCAATATTTGCTGTGGCTACCCTTTGGCTTCAAACAAGCATTAATTCTTATGTTTGCAGATGTTTTACACTTGCATAAAGTCAGGGATTTTGTAGGATTAGAGTTAGGTGTATGATTAACCAATTATACCAAGTCAGTGCTAATGATCAAGAAAGGAAGGGTAACCTCTGGAAGTTGCACCCAGGTCTTGGTGCTAATGATCATGAATTTCAAATGTAGGTTGAAACACAGTCATTAACTGAAACAGCTGTGTAGGAGGCATGAAACTGAATGTAGAACAGACAAACTCTGCTATTAAGGTAAGGTTGTGAAAGACCATTTTATGTCACAGGTCATATACCAAGGCATGGCACAAGGTAGTTCTACTGCAACAGAAAGGTCTTTCCCAGGCAAAGATTTCAAAGCAGGCTGGGGTTGTAAGATTTGTTGTTCAAGCTCTTTTGAAGACGCACAAAGAAACAGGCAACATTGAGGACCATAGACTTAGTGGTCCACCAAGGGAACTTAATGCAGCAGATGAAAGACATATCATGCTTACTTCCCTTCATCATTGGAAGATGTCTAGCAGTGCCATGAGCACAGAACTGCCAGAAACCAGTGAGACACAGGTACACCCATCTACTGTTTGGAGAAGTCTGGCCAAAAGTGGTCTTCGTGGGAGAATTGCGGCCAAAAAACCATACCTTCAACGTGGAAACAAGACTAAGGCTGGCCATACATTATACAATTTTCTTGTTTAATTTCCTTTAGATTTACCTTTAACTATGTAGTACAAGGGCCGACCTGATTGCATGCAATTTGAAAGTGTTTAGGCTTGACCTTATATGGTTTTGGTAAATCTAAAGGAAAATAGAACAAGAAAATTCTATAATGTATGGCCAGCCTAAGAGACTAAACTATGCATGAAAACATAGGAACTGGGTGCAGAAAATATTTGAAACATTTGGCAGTAACCTGAGGCAATTTGTTCACCGAAGGGCTGGAGAGAGGTAGAATAATGAGTGTCTGCTGTTAACAGTGAAGCATGGTGGAGGTTCCTTGCAAGTTTGAAGCTGCATTTCTGCAAATGGGAGTTAGCAATTTGGTCAGGATCAATGTTTTTAGATTTTTTTTCATATCATGTTTGTACCCTAATGTAAAAGAGGTGTTATGGGGTTTGTGTAATACCCTTCAGTATGTTTTTAATACTTGATCAATATCTTCCAATATGTATTTGTGCTCTCTACAGGCACTTGTACTTTGTTACTTTTTGGAAAAACATGCAAAGCAATTGGGGTTAGAGGACAAACGCATCATTGAAATAGGATCTGGAACTGGACTAGTTTCTGTAGTAGCTAGTTTACTGGGTGAGTACAATTTAATTTGTAGATCAGACTTATGCCATGATAAACTGTAGCAATCTGATTTTTAAAAATCAATTCGGTTTAATATGTTTCAATGGAGTGATACATACTTACACAGCCTGAGCTTAATATTGTAGACATATTATTGTATAAAGTACCTTCTAATAAATTCTTCATAGAGATATAGCCTAGAAGCCATTGGTAATGGCATCCAAGCTCTCAATCTGTTGTTGATGTGTTGAAGGTAAAGGGAGATCTCAGGATCAGTATCAGTGTTGTAATAAGAGAAAACTGCTGGGAAAAGCAGTGAGCCAATTACATGAGTAGGAAATTCGATTTCTGTGGATATTCTACACACAGTCTAATTCTTTTTTTATAAGCAATACAAAAGAGAAGTAAAACCGCTGTCAGCTGATATCATAGAGCCTCTCCAGACTCTGCAGGAATTCTGACAATAATATCAGGATCCAATTGATGCCTGGACCAGCAGCAGGCTCAGCCTCTCAGCATTCCACTGAGAGCCCAAGCCAGCCGCTCCCGCCCCCTCCATAGCCCAGCGCTCCAGTGAGCGCTGGATGGGCAGAGCAGTGATTAACAGTCAGCACTCAGAGTGGACCCAGAAACCAAGCAATCAGTGGTCTTTAACCATTTGCCAACCGCCTCGCATACATTTAGGCCTCATACACACGGACGTTTTTTGACACCGGCGTTTTCTGGCGTTTTTTGCAGCTCTCCATGTTAGTCAATGGCCCCATAAAAACGTTGGCGTTTTTGAGCTGTAGATGACGTCGGCGTTAGTGAGCTGAAACTAGAACCCACAGCCATCGCGTTCTGAGGCTGTAATGTTTTGACATTTTTTGACGCCGACGCCACAATACGCCACAATATGCCAACAAACGCCACCTATTATTATACTGGCGTTTTCCGGCGTTTTTTGACGCCAACGTTTTTAGGTTGAAAAATAGCAGAGGGATGATTTTTTAAAAAAAACGCCTATTGACGCCGACGCTCACTAACGCTCAAAAACGCTGATGCATAACGCCGAAAAACGCTGACTTTTCTTCCTTGACGTCGGGCCCGACGTTTTGTTTATTTTTTTTAGAAACGTCCGTGTGTATGAGGCCTTACTGTGCAAAGTGGCAGCTGTACACAGATCACCGTCTATAAACGGTGATTCACACACGCACAGCTAGGGGGTGAGTGCGCAGCAGCGCGCTCTCGTGCCCCCCGGACGCTCCCTGAGCGGCAGCGTGGGTTGGGCGCACTCGATGTCCACTGGCGACCCGCGATCGCATGGTACACCAGAAAAGCGGGGAACCGCCGATATAAACATGGTGGTTCCTCGCTATGCCAGGCGGCGTGACATTGATCTACTGACCCCTGTCACCGGGATCAGTTAGATCTGTCATGCCCCTGGCAGCCCAGCCCCCACACAGTTAGAATACAGTGAGGGAACACAGTTAACCCCTAGATTGCCCCCTGCAGTTTAACCCTTTCGCTGCCAATGACATTTATACAGTAATCAGTGGCTATTTTTAGCTCTGATCACTGTATAAATGTCAGTGGTCCCAAAAAAGTGTCAAAAATGTTAGACATGTCTGCCGCAATATCGCAGTCCCGATAAAAATCACAGATCGCCGCCATTGCTATTGGATCGATGCTGCATCTACGTGAGTAAAAAAATTTGGGTTTTTTTTTAATCCCACACTTCTTTTTTATGGGAGTATCTGCCCACAGTGCCCAGCACTGCAGCAAAGTAATATCAATAGATAAATAAAATGTAGTAGAGGCACTCACAGTTCTTGAGCAGGAGTGTTTATCCAAGCAAGAAGGAGTTTATTGTGTTTAACATTTTGATGGATCGCAGTCTATTCTTGTCAAGGGCCTTGACAAAGATGGACTGCAATCCATCGTAACATTGGACAGAATATATTCCTCCTGTTTGGACACATACTCCTCTTCAAGACCTGTGAGTGACGCTACTACTTTCTATTTATCTACTGAACTTCTCTTTAGGCAGGTTTTTAGCCTCTCCCCTAAATAGCAGCAATCCGATTGGGAGAGAAGGGAGCAGGATTGATAGCCAATCGGGTGAGCTATGTGTAAATGCGTTGACAAGAAACAAGCTGACAAGAGGAAAAGGCAGAATGAGCAGACGGCTGACCCCATCAGTCTGCTGTTCCTTTTTCACTGTCCATTCAAAAGGCTATGATTGGGGAGAGGACACATTTGTATTCTTTAATGGCCCACTTGCACCAGGTTGTATTGTGGTAACACATGATTTTGAATTAAAAAAAATCACCCCTGCTCTGTTTTTTTTTTTTTTTGTTAGTGACTGCAGTTCACTATATAATTTGTTGTGGTGTGCTTAAGCACACTGTATCATAGGTTCATTCTGTAGATGTTGTGGGGTAGTGCTCAGTAAGCATGCTTTTGCAATGCATTGCACCATACATTGATTACTACTGTGCTTTGCAGTAACACTAGTGCCTTACCACGCATCTCTGTAACAGGATGGTATCAACAGACCTCTACTGTAAGTTATGTCATCTACCTGGCTGTGCTGTGTAATAGAGCTGTGAATTTGTCAGGACTGGATGGACATAAATACAAATTATTTGGCAAGTAAAACAACACTCTTATATGCATTACATCAAGAGTTCAGTTTTAAAGTAAAAGAAACTCTTAAATATAGCTATTTTAAATGCCCCCCTCCTACCTATCTTGCCTAACCTGTATATAAAAAGACCTGTGTACTTACATATTTTTATCTTGCTCTGGCCACAGGGAAGATGAGGGAACACCAACAATGGCCAGGCCATGGTAGCCAAAGGGTGGCGTCACAGCTTCTGGAATTCACAGCCGTTGTCCAGCAATCACTTACACAGAGTTGCAGGATCATATGACCAAACCAGCGCTCTGGTCATGTGATCTTACAACTCTGTACAAGAAAGCGATCAACAACACTGGACCAGAGCTCCAGTCATGTGATCCTGCAACTCTGTGCAAGGGAGTAATCAACAACACTGGACCAGAGCTCCAGTCATGTGATCCTGCAACTCTGTGCAAGGAAGTGCTTGACAACACCAAACCAGAGCTCTGGTCATGTGATCTTACAACTCTGTGCAAGGAATCAACAACACTGGACTAGAGCTCCGGTCATGTGATCCTGCAACTCTGTGCAAGGAAGTGCTTGACAACACCAAACCAGAGTTCTGGTCATGTGATCTTACAACTCTGTGCAAGGAAGCGATCAACAACACTGGACCAGAGCTCCGGTCATGTGATCCTGCAACTCTGTGCAAGGGAGCAATCAACAACACTGGACCAGAGCTCCAGTCATGTGATCCTGCAACTCGGCGTAAGGGAGCAATCAACATCACCAGACCAGAGCTCCAGTCATGTGATCCTGCAACTCTGTGCGAGGAAGTGCTTGACAACACCAAACCAGAGCTCTGGTCATGTGATAGCACAACTTTCTGGAATTTTGGGATCGTGTGACTGGACCAGAACAAGCTAAAATAGGTGAGTACACTGATCTTTTTATACTGGTTAGGCAGGATATGAAAGAGAAGGGAGGAGGGAAATTTTTTAACGATAGTTATACTATTGTATAATATACGTTGTAGTTAGGGATATCTTCCACTTTAACCAATGTACAGATTATATGTAAAATAAAGGTTTTCCAATTTAAAAAAAAGTGTTTATGAATGCAAAGAAATTGTGCACAAACTAAATCAGGGGTTACGTTTGATTTTTGACACTTATTTTCTTATTGTAGGAGCACAAGTCATAGCAACAGACCTGGAGGAACTGATTGGAAACTTGCAGCATAATGTTATTCGAAATACAAAACTGAAATGCAAACATGTACCACAAGTTAAACAGCTAACTTGGGGAACCAATCTGGAGGAGAAATTTCCTAAATCCTCTTCACACTTTGACTATATCCTTGCTGCAGACGTAGTGTACAACCACCCGTACCTGAATGAACTTCTAGAAACATTTGATCACTTGTGCCAAGAGAAGACCATTATTCTGTGGGCTATGAAATTCAGAAAAGAGAATACCCTTCTACAAAACACATTTTTTCACAACTTTCAGAAAGAGTTTGACATGGAGGTTATCTATGATCTGCCAAGCCTAGGTATAAAACTTTACAAGGCAAGAAGACGTACGTTTACTAAATGAGGATGGATCTGGCATGAAATCCCATGGATACAAAATAGGGCATTTATTGGTATTAAACATTAACCTAAGACTTTAGCTTGGTCACCTCAGAGATTAAAATATACCTCAAACTGAGCTGTAAAATCATTTTTATCAACAAAATATATCAAGGAAATTATAAAAGATTAACTGTTCTTTTTTCCCAAATATTAAAAGATTACACAGTTTGAAGTTGTAGATTTGATAATGTTACTATAATTTTATAAATAAAAGTGAATGGTGGAGGTCTCCCTGCATAAAGAATTACGGGTTGAAAAATTTTTCAATGTTTGGGAATCTTTCATTCAAACTTTGCCCATAGAAACTCAACAATCTATAATGAAATGTTTTCAATATACTCAATGGCATCAACTCAGACTCGTAACCAACGATCCTTTAACTGATGTGTCCACTTCCTTCTTAAACTAAATTGCACCTATTAATTAAAAAATTGAGCCCTCCCCCCCACCCCTCCTCTGCCTGCTATGCACTACTCCGATGACCATCCATTCCACTGTTTGTTCATGTTCACCACTGGACCCTGTATTGTTAGGTCACTCTCAACCTGCTGCATACTAACATACTGTACATTGTTTTCCTGTATTGACTTATTGTACACATTCTCGCAATAAAAAAAGAATAAAAGTGAAATCAAAGCTATATATTATAATAAGGACATGCCTATATTGGTGATTTTATTCTTACTAGAAATTTGACAACCCCATTGTTGAAAAACACTAGTAGTTTATTCAGTAACTGTTTGTCTATGAGATGATTCAACATGATAGGTTGATGTGATAATCTGGAATATGAATTTGACAAGTATTTATTGTACATATTACATGTTGAAGTGAATTATTAATGAGCCCTCGTTATATGTCATTTTCATATGCTAACATTTGCATACCATAGCATAAGGCTTTCATAAGTATTTACTGTTCAGGGAAACGCTACGCTTAGCACACACATTATATCCTTACTGTATGTGTTATGCCACACATGCCCAGTGTATACACTTGTTAAATTCTATTGGTCACATGAAGTAATGTGTGCACCATTCCCTGGATAGAACTAGCATTTTAAATTGTCTTATGTCACTTTAGTTGCTCTTTCACACCTTCCTAAGCCCAAGGGCTAATAGGCAGTACAGTACTTACATACAGTAGAATTTACCATACACAGTACAAAACAGCAGTAAGATATGGCAACCCATGGCAGCCAATTACATGAATTTTAGCGATGTCCTGTAGTCTGATGATTTACTGACCCGGTGTCATGTGACTCGTTAGTATTACAAGGTCTCAGGTGTTAATGGGGAGAAGGTATGTTAAATTTGTGTTATCGCTCTCACTCTCTCATACTGGTCACTGGAAGTTCAACATGGCACCTCATGGCAAAGAATTCTCTGAAGATCTGAAAAAAAAAATTGTTGCTCTACAGAAAGATGGCCTAGTCTATAAGAAGATTGTCAAGACCCTGAAACTGAGCTGCAGCACGGTGGCCAAGACCATACAGTGAAAAAGGCAAGGTAGTAGGGCTGCTCTTTTGGGTTCTATGTGTTAAACAGGTTATGTGAATCTGCTTAGTGCATACACAAAATTAATGAAATTAAATTACAGCCTTAAAAGATTACTTAAAGGTGACTAAAGTGCTTAGTGCCTTTAGCAGTTTGTGGTGAATAAATAAATAGTGGATCAATTAATCAGTACATAAATATATCAATCATAAGTAAATCAATAGGTAAATGCGTCAATAAGCCAGTGATTGTCTTGACCACCTCTAATGTTTGAGGTTTGTTCCTTTTGGAAAAAAACAATTGTTCTTAACTGGTTCCGTACCTGTTCGCGTACATTTACTGCTGCAGAGTGGCTCTATTCCGCAAAATCGCCATCTATATAAATGGTGGCTCGCGCAGCTAGCGGGCGGGAGCGTGCCCGCCGCACTCTGCAGGAGTGTGCCCGTGGCACGGCGAGCCGCAATGACCTGGCAGAGAGAAAGAACAGGGAACCACCGATGTAAACACGGCGGTTCCCCACTCTGTCAGTGGGCATTTAAAGATATACTGATCCCTATCACTGGGATCAGTTAGATCTCTTATACCCATGGTAGCCCAGCCCCCTCACAGTTAGAACCCGCCTAGGGAACACAGTTAACCCCTAGGTCTCCCCCTGCAGGTTAACCTCTTCACTGCCAATGGCATTTCTACAGTAATCAGTGCATATTTACATTTCTGATCGCTGTATAAATGTCATTGGTCCCAAAAAAGTGTCCGACATGTCTGCCGCAATATCAAAGTCCCGATAAAAATCGCAGATCGCCGCCATTACCAGTAAAAAAAAATATTGTAAAAGCGCCAGAAATGAATTCTCATGGTTTGCGCAAACCAATCAATAAACGCCGATTGCAATTTTTTTTTACCAAAAATATGAGGAAGAATATAAATCGGCAAAAACCGATGAATACATTTTTTTTTTATATTTTTTTTTGGATTTGTATTTTAGCAAAAAGTAAGAAATATTGTTTTTTTTTAAAAACTGTCGCTCTTTTTTTGTTTATAGCGGTGATCAGAAATGATGCAGAGGTGATCAAATACCACCAAAAGAAAGCTCTATTTGTGGGAAAAAAAGGACGCTAATTTTGTTTGGTTACAACGTCGCACGACCGTGCAATTGTCAGTTAAAGCGACGCAGTGCCGAATTGCAAAAAGTGCTCTGGTCCTAACATGGGAAATCCTTCCGGGGCTGAAGTGGTTAAGCAAGTTCATAGATTCTGGAAATATCAGGAACCAGAATAGACAGTTCTCTGATTTAGTTGAAAACAGTTCATATAAAGTGACCTGTGCTCTTCAAACTTGCAGTGTGATAAACGTGCACTGGTAATCCCCTATTGGAAAGCTACTTACCAGAGAGAAGTCCCCTCCAGGGGGTGTCATGCCTCCACAGCGTAAGCCCTGTGGTGCTTCTTTATTCCATAGTTTTGGTGCTGTCCTTCTTTCGACCATCCTGCCCCTCCATGTGGTCCATATGCGGGAACAAATGAAGCCCTGGTAATCCTGCTTCGAAGGCCTTTGTTCTTGTACAGTGGATATAAAAAGTCTACACATCCCTGTTAAAATGTCAGGTTTCTTACTGTTCTCCATCCATGTTTCCGGATGTTTCCACAACCAGGTGAGGAGTACAAAGACAAGTGTGTCCTGCCTGCAGTCAAGCATGGTGGTGGGATTGTCATGGTCTGGGGCTGCATGAGTGCTGCCGGCACTGGGGAGCTACAGTTCATCAAGGGAACCATGAATTCCAACATGTACTGTGACATACTGAAGCAGAGCATGATTCCCTCCTTTCAGCGACTGGGCCGCAGGGCAGTATTCCAAAATGATAACGACCCCAAACACACCCCCAAGATGACCATTGCCTTGCTAAAGAAGCTGAGGGTAAAGGTGGTGGACTGGCCAAGCATGTCTCCAGACCTAAACCCTATTAAGCATCTGTGGGACATCCTCAAATGGAAGGTGGATTGAGCTTATATTCTAATCCCAGAGCTAGAGTCAGAGTGAACGGCCGCCTGTCGGACGCCTTCCCTATCCGAAATGGAACCAGACAGGGTTGCCCCCTCTCACCACTTATCTTCATTCTCACCCTTGAACCCCTCCTTAGGAACATCCAGAACAACCCAAACATAGCGGGAATAACTATCAACAATAGATCTTTTAAAACAGCAGCATTTGCTGATGATATTCTGTTGTTTCTAGCAAACCCCAAATTGACGATCCCCAATCTCTTGACAGAATTTCAAAGATATGGCGATATGTCCAATTTTAAGATAAACTTCAGCAAATCACAGGCTCTCAATATTACTCTACCCGAGCCACTGGCGCTAGAATGTAGAGACTTCTCGCCTTTTACATGGCACTCCACTGAAATCCCCTATTTAGGTATCAGACTTCCTTCTAATTTAACTGACCTTTATTCTCTCAACTATTTACCTTTCCTCCAGAGATGTACCAAAGACCTAGAGGACTGGACTAAGCTGAATATTTCATGGTTTGGGAGGGCAGCCACAATAAAAATGACTACTCTGCCTAGATTCCTATATATAGCCCAGACCATTCCCATCGCCTTACCAAACTCCTTCTTCCAATCCTTGCAGACTAAAATAAGATCCTATTTATGGAAAGAGAAAACCCCAAGACTGAATCTCCTCAGACTCTCAGCCCCAAAATCAAAGGGAGGAATAGGCCTTCCCAACTTCAAGAAATACCACAAGGCAGTCCTTATTACCAAATTTGTTGATCACCATATCCATAGTCCCCAAAAAGACTGGGTTAACCTAGAAAATGCTATGCTAGATATTCCACTACACAATTTAGCATGGACTAAGGAGGGACATAAATCACAAAAAGCCAAACACCATCCACTGATAGCCCCCTTATTATCTACTCTGAAAGATATATCAAAGAATCATAACTTACTGACCATCCCCGGCCCAATGACCCCGATTATAGATAATCCAGACTTCCCCCCAGGACTTGAAAAGGGCTCTACAATTCCTCTCTCGAACACCAATCCCAGAGCAGTCCACTTCTTTCGAGATGGAAACTTCCGCACAGTCAGAGACCTCTCCGAGGTCCTTGAGATCCCCTCTTTACCCTTTTGGATGTATTTCCAAATTCGGCACTATTTGAACAGCTCCAATACTAAACCCTCGTTCTCAAGACCCACAACAGCATTAGAAAAACTGTGTATGGGCCCTCCCCAAAGACACCTAATTGCACTTATTTATGCTATAATTTCCACGGGAGACCCAGACTACCTTATCCCGATCAAAAAAGCATGGGACACACCTCATGAAAAAGAACTATCAGACGACCAATGGGAATTAGCTTGCACCACAGCCCTCAAGGGTACATTAAATGTCTCCACTCAGGAGCATAACTTCAAAGTAATGACACATTGGTATAGAACTCCACATCAGCTTCACAAATTCTTTCCCAAGATTACGGAGCAGTGCTGGAGATGTGAAAACCATATAGGTACCATGCTACATATCTGGTGGGACTGCCCGCTTATTGCTCCATACTGGGAAACAGTCCATAAAATTGTATGCAAAACGACAACATATCCTCTTGAATTTACATTCCACCAATATCTATTACATCACTCTGAATCCATGCATCACTCCTTCAGGAAATCATTGGCGATGCATATGATAAATGCAGCCAGACTCTGCATTCCAGCCCTCTGGAGACAAAAGAGAGTGCCCCTGATGGCAGACTGGTTCACCAGACTAAACAAAATACAGGAAATGGAAAAATGTGCTTCTAAGTGCTGTATACCAATAAGTATTTTCAGACATATGGTTAAAAACACTTACAGAAGTGAAGTTAAAAGCAGGCTCATCAGTAATAATCCAGGCTCCTATAGCCGTCAAGATGGCTGCCATTCTTCTTGAAACCACAGTAGAACGCATGTGAGGCACGGAAGTGAAGTTAGTCTGGGGGCAGTGACACATTTCGGAAACATGTGCAGAAGCTCCTTCTTTAAAACCATTTTTGAAGGGTTTTAAATAGCAAAGCTAGGCTCAATTTACTGCAGGTATATGCTTTTTTTTACACAGTTTCTAATTTCTTATTACATAATTACAAACATGTTTTTAAATGTCTATTTTATATTGTTTTTAGTTTTAAAGTTGTCCTTGCTCTGGTGATGCAAACTGAGTATTTTCTTTGTAACAAAAAAAATTCAGGCCTTAAACTGCACCTTGTCTATATGCAAAAATACTAAAGGCTGCCTAGCCTTCCTTCCACAATGCAGGTAGCAGCAAATGGATGGGGAAGTTATACTGGCAGGGGCAAGGGCAAGTGGCAGCTACAAGATAAGCATAGAAGTCTACAGCTTTTATTCTCCCCTTTTCTCCCCCCCAACATCCCCTCTTCTAACTACATCTGCTATTCTCCCTTTCCACTCTACAAAATAGAGTCTCTAGCTTAGTGTGACCGAACGGCAAGCTAGAGACTCTCCTTGCTGAAGTTTATGGCAAATGAAAAATGTTGAACAGTTCTGTTTTTGCAACACTTACGCTGTTTCTCTTCTTATATTTTGGTTTATATCAAAAGACAGTCCAATTGATCTTACTTTTCTCTTGTGTAAACTGCAATTTGTACTTTAAATAAAACTTTTATGGAAAAAAAAAATAAGTCTACAGCTATAGATGTCCAACTCTTCCTCAAATCTTCCTTCGGCAATGAAGCAAATAAAAGAGGCAGCCTTGATCATGACATCGACTGAAGGTTGTGTTCTACTTGTAGATGATATATACAGGCATTTTATTATTTACATATTTACAACATTTTTATACTTTTTATTTACATTTTTAATTTTTTTCCTTGCAAGGAAGTTGTTATACTGGGCAAGCAAACATGGGCAGGAACTAAGAAAATCAGGGGCAATGTACATTGGGTAGTCAGGGCTGGCGCCACCATAAGGCAGCTTAGGCAGCTGCCTTACGGCGCCAGGCCAGGGGGGGCGCCAAACCCAGGCATCCCTCACCTAGCTACAATAACATCTTTTTCCTGATTGCCCAAAGTGCCAGGCGATCCTATTGGATGCCTAGGCGCTTTGGCAGAGAACAGGAAACCCGAGGAGCGGAACGTCCATCCGCCCTCTCCACACACCGCCGCTCTACACACAGTAAGTGCAGGGGGTGTGTGGTGTCAGGATAGTGCCGCCCGGCGCCCCCGCCGGAGGTGGGGGGGTAGTTGTATACCGCTCCCTGGTGGCCCTGTATACCGCTCCCTGGTGGCCCTGTATACCTCTCCCTGGTGGCCCAGTATACCGCTCTCTGGTGGCCCTGTATACTGCTCACTGGTGGCCCTGTATACCGCTCCCTGGTGGCCCTGTATACCGCTCCCTGGTGGCCCTGTATACTGCTCAGGAGCCCAAAGGACAAGAGACGGTTTCGCGGATCCGTAGGTTATCCTAGCGGACCGTGAAACCCGTTAGTCCTTTTTCTACAATAACATCGATCCACTCCCTACG
>BLSH010219342.1:145100-196907 GCA_018402905.1 Glandirana rugosa | reverse complement strand
ACCTAACTCTTCTCCCTTGCCTTCCCCCCCCCCTCTCTCCTACCTACTCTCAACACCCCTATCTCACCCAATTTTTTCTTTTTTTTTGTCTTCAGAGAACAATATAACTTACTGCCAACTGGTAAGAGGCCATAAACCTCTCTTATAAGTCGGATTATTAGATACCCACGTCACTTCTGTTTCTCCTAATATTAGAAACACGCAGATAATACTTGAAGCTGCAATGTAATTAAAAGGAATGAAGACTCGTAAAAAAACACAAATATGCTCTCATAAGCATAGATATGTTTATTGTTACCTCTTTTTCTTTTTTGCCTTCTATCCCCCTTCCCACAGTATATGTAATTTTCGATATAATGCTGTAACGTGACCTCTTGCATTGATTTACTGTTACGTACTGTTTTTTTTCTATTAAGTTCAATAAAACTTTATGGAACCAAATGGAAGGTGGAGGTGTGCAAGGTCTCTAACATCCACCAGCTCAGTGGTATCGTCAGTGGAAGAGGACTCCAGTGGCAACCTGTGAAGCTCCGGCAAACTCCATGCCCAAAAGGGTTAAGGCAGTGCTGGAAAATAATGGTGGCCACACAAAATATTGACACTTTGGGCCAAATTTGGACATTTGCACTTAAGCCTCGTACACACGATGCGACAATCGTATGAAAACGGTCGTACGACCGCTTGTTGTACGATCATCCGAACGTTAGTATGTGCGATTAGAACAGTCGACGTACGACGGTTGTACAACAGAAGTTGGATGAGCAGACTAGAAAACTTTGGTAGTACCAACAAGCGGTCGTATGACCGCTGTACCGTGTGTACAGAGAAGTTGGTCCAACAAGTTGTAATGTGCAAAATACGCATGCTCAGGAGCCAGGAACGTCCAGAAGTTCAGGGCTAAGTCTCACCTGCATGCCATACCCCTGTCCAACTTCCATGAGTTCATTTCCAAGTCTTACTTACCTGCAATACCCATGACCACTTTGATGAGTTCAGGGCTATGTCTCACCTGCATGCCATACCCCTGTCCAACTTCCATTAGGTCACGGCTCAGTTTTACCTACATGCAATACCCCTATCCAACGTTCATGGGTTCAGGGCTAAGTTTCACCTACATACCATACCCCTGTCCAACATCCTAAATTTCAGGGCAAAGTCTTACCTGAATGACATAACCCTGTGCAACTTCCATGGATTCAGAGAAAAGCCTCGCCTGCGTGCCATATACCTTACCACTTCCATGAGTTCAGATCAAAGTCTCACCTGCATGCCATACCCCTGTCCAACTTCCATGAGTTCAAGGTTAAGTCTTATCTACATGCAATACCCCTATCCAACTTCCACTTTGGGTTAACGGCTAAGTGTTACCTGCATGCTATATCACTAACCACTTTCATGAGTTCAGTACCAAGTCTCACCTGCATGCCATAACCGTGTCCAGCTTCCTTGAGTTCAGGGCTAAGTCTTACCTGTGTGCTATAACCCTGTGCAACTTCCACGGGTTCAGGGCAAAACCTCACCTCTATGCCATATTGCTTAACACTTCCATGAGTTCAGGTCAAAGTCTCACCTGCGTGCCATACCACTGTCCAACTTCCATGATTATTATTATTATTATGAATTATGAACAAATGTGCAAAATAATTTTGTCCAATAGGGATTGGTACATTACGATTAATCCCGAACAATCTGCCCAATTTACAAACCAGTTCAAGGAATTGATTGGTACTGCTTATACCAAATCCCTAATAGACAAAGAAACGTATGACTACCTGAATGTCCGGTTCCCACGTGTGGCAACCTTCTATGCACTACCTAAAGTGCATAAGGACATGGCTCATCCACCTGGACGACCCATTGTATCAGAAATTGGAGCATTGTGTGAAAATGCCAGTAGGTTTGTGGATTTTTTCCTTATGCAACATGTCATCAGCCTGCCCTCCTATGTCCGAGATACTTTGGATTTGCTTAAGCACGTCGAGAGTCGCAAGGTCCCCCCGGGGGCGCTCCTGGTGACTCTCGACGTGGAAGCATTATACTCAAGTATTCCCCACATAAAGGGAATTGATGTGGGGAAGCATGGAAGCACCAAACACTCAATGGAACTTCAATGAGTTCTTACTTGAGCTGTTATATTTTATTCTGACTCACAATTGGTTTGTTTTTGATGATACCCACTATCTCCAGGTACAGGGCGTGGCCATGGGCACATGCTATGCCCCGGCCTACGCCAATCTGTACCTGGGGGGGTGGGAGAGGGAGATATGACAGTGTGAAAGGTTGGAGGTGTTTCTACAGCACATACTATGTTGGTATCGATACATAGATGATGTCTTCGTTATTTGGACAGGACCGGAAATGGAACTCAGAAAATTTGTGCAGGAACTAAACATAAACTCCTTCAACCTGACTTTCACACTGTCATGTCATCCCTCCAGAATAAGATTCCTAGACCTTGAGATCTATGTGTACCAGGATTCTTGCCTGGCCACTGATTTGTATCGGAAACCAACAGCAGGCAACACAATTTTACAGGCCAGCAGTGCACATCCCCCAGCACTCATACGTAGCATCCCTTATGCACAGTATATATGGCTCAAACGGAACTGTACACGACTGGAGGATTTTAAAAAACAAGCAGCAGGCCTACGATGTAGGCTTTCACGTAGAGGGTACAGCAAAACCCTTCTGCGGAAGGCCTACAATAAAGCCCTAGCACAGGATCGACAGTCATTGCTCTACAAGTCCAAGATGCGCCCACGACATAACACAGTCAAGTTTATCACCCAGTTCTCAATACAACATCAGGAGCTGCGGGGAATCCTGGGGAAACACTGGCACATTTTACACCAGGACCCCTTTGTTTCCAAATACGTTAAGGAAGCACCTGAAATGGTCTTCCGTAGGGCACCTTCGATCCGCAGTCATCTCACAACCAGTCATTACCTATGTGAACCTAATATGAGACAACAACCCTGGGGCATCTTTAAATGCGGCAAATGCGACATGTGTCCATGGGTTCACCAGAGTACAAAATTTAGATTACCTAATGGCCAAATGTTCTATCCTAGGTTCCATGCAAACTGTGAAACACAAGGTGTCATATCTTATGAGCTGTAAATGCGGTGCTTTTTATATAGGAAAAATCTTTAGAGCATTCAGAAAAAGGATGCATGACCATATATACTACTCCTCAGGAGGTAAAATGGTCACCCCGGTTAGTCGCCATCTAGACTTGTACCATAGATATGATACCAAATGCGCCTCATTTACAGTCCTAGAAGTAGTCGCACAGGACCCCAGAGGGGGCAACTGGGACAAAAAAATATTACAAAAAGAAACCTTATGGATAGAGCGTTTAAATGGCATCCATCCCCCTGGGTTAAATGAGATCTGCTCATATAAATCTTTCTTATGAATGTACTGTGTTATTTTGCTCAGTGTGGTCCTTGTTTATGTACACACTAGATTTCTTAATCTGCCTGTTAGATATTGATTAATGGTGAATTATTATACTTTGGATATACATGATGTTTGTATTTACGGTGTGCATTGGCACTTCAGGGACAGAGCACCAGTCCTTCCACTATGCCGGCTGTCCACCAGGTGGCGTAGCTTAGTCGCCCCTTTTCCTTGTCCCCTCTTGGACTTGGGAGCTGGGTGGCAGGAGCGGGGGGGGGGGTGTGCGGCTGAAAGCGCCATACACTCCTGACTCCTCTGCCCGTTTCCCTACGGGCGAGTTTTTTCGGGATTGGTGGCGCCCTCGTAGCACACCAAGGGCCTGGTTGGCTCCGAGGAATCGTCCCTCCTCTTGCCGGCGCTCACATTCAGCGCATGTGCGGGTGGCAGGGAGAATGCCGGGTCGCTGAGCGTCATGAGAGTGGGAGGTCCCACGGATAGGACGTCACAGCCGGGACGTGTATTTAAATGGCGCCAACGTCCGAGCGGAACACACGCCCGCGTCGGGCGAGCGCCGTTCTTTATGACAGAGACACTCCAATCTTGACAAACGTGGTAAGTACCATGGATATCCTTAACCACTCCTTAATCAAGCCTCCCCTGGACCTCGTAACTATTATGCTATCACTCGTCAGACACTGGGTCCCCCCCCTGTAAACAGAGAGCTTAGGTCTATTATATTGTATTACAGGAAAACTCTGATTCTAAGCGATATTGTCCAACACAATAAGAATATCATCGCTGGAAAGGGCGGAGATATCCTTTTTATGCTGTTTCCAAAATAACTTTCAGGTACCTTCTCTATTTTTGTACATCACTGCTATTCTACGTATTTTTAGAGTTATATAGGCATTACTAAAGTATATATATAAGGGTTTGCCCCAAGTGCTCGGAGGAGGGGATTGACATCTAGTGGGGATTACAGGTAGTACTGCTTATGTCTTAGAGTTAAGTTCTTATTGACTGGTACAATGGCTGGGTCTCTATTATTACTTTTTAGAATGTGGCAGTAGAATATACACGTCCCCACACCCCCTATGCTATGGTGGAATCAGGCCGACAAGTGGTTGGATACATTGGGGTGCTCTGTCCTTTTGGTGTCAATTGAGTAAGTTACCAATACGTATTGTACGTTTATGGAGCGAAGTACTAAGTCTATATGCAAAGTTCTAACAATGTTTATTATTACAGATTGTTGATTACATTGAAGACTATTTATAGACAACCCCTTCTTCTGAAGAAGCGTTCGTTGTAAACGCGAAACATGTCAAGAAGGAGTCCTATTGCATGACCGTGGGTTCCAACTCTCGAAGTACACGTACCAGCTGTGTATCCAGGATACCTGAATATACCATCCAATCTATTTAAGAGCTATGCTCTATTATTTAATCCATCTGTTGTATAAGGGTTAATATGCTTGGTAATTCAAGGCCACTGTGAGATACTGGGGTATCTATCTGGGCTGGGGTATTATCCATAAGATAGTTGGACCCACTACCATGCAGGACTTCAGAGGGTTTGTTGTCTTTCGTTTTTCAAAGATGTTCTGATCTTGGTTTTATGCAGATTTTAATGATTATGAAATAAAATGTATTTAATTATTTTGACTCTTTTGGGGTTTTTTCTACGGTACCACTAAAGTCCCAGGTGCTATGCAATACAAAAATATCTCTCTTCGTCATATATTTAGGGATGCGGTACCCGTTTGTTACTACTTCAGGTCTCTGGTAGCCACCCAGATAGGACCTGTCAATCTTTAACTCTTCCATGAGTTCAAGGCTAAGTCTTTTTTCCTGGCTAGCTGGTAAGTGTGCTGGGATTTTTTTTTTTTGTTTTCTTTATTCTGTGTACAGCCCTTCCATGTGCACCTTACTCTTAAAACAAGCTTTAAATTGAGGAGGTTGCCATTTTTGTTCGGGGGTCTCAACTACATGCCATACCCCAGTCCAATGAGTGCGCCCTTACTGGCCACTGACACACTTCTATTAGACAGGTGAAAGCATTTGGACAAATTGTGTTCCAAACTCTAGAAGGTGGAGCCTATAGTAAAAAAGGAAAACCAGAATTACAGGGGCACACAAAAAAGTATTTTCTGACTAACAATAGTATTGGCAGGCACTGCTTAGTACCTGCCCTTTGGCAGGAGTTTTACATTTTAAAGACATAAATGACAATGAAGTAGAGTTTAAATTACTTTGAGTTCAGAACTACATTATCTGCTCAGATCACATGAAGAATAAATTAGCACACCATTACAGAACCCCTAGAAAACAAATTGCAAAATGTTGTATACATTCTATAAACCAAGTACACATTTTATTTACTAGCATCACAGTCCTCACTGTCCAACGTGTTGCGGAGGGATTTGTTTTACAAAACTGACGTTGTTGTAATCCATCCAGCTGGGTGATGTCTTGGGTGGAATGGATTCTGGTCAAAGTGAGCTCATTACTTGAACAGTGCTGTTTGACACTGTATCCTGCTAGTCTGCTCAACAACCTGGATGCATATTTTTAACATTCTGACACCTAAAACATGTGTTCAGCTCATTAATGGTCCTTGCCAGGGATACATATGCGTCTAGATTTTGGTAAAAAGAACTGTACAACTGTTTGATCCATTACACAAGTTAGCACATATGAGGCAGATTTTATACTTTAATATGGATTTACATTCATCTGAAATTAATATAAATTAAATTGAATCCAAAATACATAAACCCCAAATATGAGCTAAAAACAAATGTCCTAAAGATGTAAATTCCATGTCAAATGAACAGAAAACGTTCTATTTATACACAATATAAGAAAAACTCTGTGAATTACACTGCTGGTAAGATTCTCTTATATGTAATGCACGTTTAAATCCAGTCTGCTAGTTTGAAAGGTTTTCAGCGGTCTCCAAGTTTGAAAGGTTGTCAGGGAGAAAACTACTCCAATTGCAGAGTTTGCATTTGACTGGAATAGCTTCCTGCTTTATGTTAAAACCTCCAATTGCAATAGGCAATCCTGCATATAACGTTATTGATCTGCTGTTAAGAGCACATTAGACAAGGTCCCAGCAATTATTTGCTAGACTTACCCCTGATGAAATCACATGACCGTGATGACACACGTAGGGTAGAGTCAGGTGACACTGTAGATACCCCTGACAAAGTCACGTGACCGCGATGACACGCGTAGGGTAGAGTCAGGTGACACTGTAGATACCCCTGATGAAGTCACTTGACCGTGATGACAAAACTGGGGTAGAGTTAGGTGATGCTGTAGATACCCCATTTGACTGGAATAGCTTCCTGCTTTATGTTATAACCTCCAATTGCAATAGGCAATCCTGCATATGACCTTATTGATCTGATGTTAATAGCACATAAGACAAGGTCCCAGCAATTATTTGCTAGACTTACCCCTGATGAAGTCACGTGACCGTGATGACATGCTTAGGGTAGAGTCAGGTGACACTGCTGCACACAGGAAGTGATGTGAGAACCTTTGTATCCTGCTGTTCATCACAGGAGCTGTTTGTTTTTATCTTAAATGTAAGTTACTACTTTTAAATAAATACATATTTTGAAATTACTACACCATGAGGACCCCTTTTTTTTGCATGAATCTTTATATGGTGGAAAAACCGTGGTTTTAAAGGGCCACACACCCCACTAAAGAAAGGGTATCTGGATATACAGTGAAACAAACAAGAAGGAGGAGGACCCCAGAGGAGCCCCAGTGCATACCCCAGCATATAGGGGAAGGGGATATTAAACCTAGTAAGAGAGGTCAAACATAGAGGTGAGCGCATTAGTTGAAAGGTGGTGGGGATCACCAAACCACCAGCACTTTTCTCATGGATTATTTTATGGACTCACTTATGAACTGTATATGCAATTATATTACGATATTGTGATTTTGCGACCACGCCATTTTGTTGCGATTTTTTTCACAGTACACATTGTGTTTCACATTTTAATCACTTTATTAGATTATATCTAGGAATCAGTGTTTGATTTTATGATCTTGACATTTATATATCCACTTATATTTGTGTATTCACCAATACTATTGACCAAGGACACTAAGGGGGAAGGTGTCAAACTTTATTTGCACTGTTTAATTAAATTCAATTCTTTTTACTGACACTACTAAGGGCACTAGGCGCAACAACATACACTCTCATTATTTGATTCACATTGTGGGAACACAATTAGGTTGTATGCAGCCACCCATCACAAGACAAGCCACATATCATTACCTATATGGTAGCGTGGGATATCCCGCACTTTGTCATAACGATTTAATATACCATTTGTACCCCTGAAGAAGTCAAGTGCTCAAGATGCTTTGGGACACTCCATATGACTTTGGCTACTTTGAAGCAAGAGATTTTGTGAACTATGTAATCTATAGAGAATATAATGGTATATTTAATCGCAAATTCTTGACTTTGGACTACAATAATGCTGTTAGATAAGCCATGACGTGCGATTTTATAATTTTTTGTGAAATAAAGTAATTTGTGACATTAATTTAGTTATCATACAACATTTGTTTATAACGTTCCTATAACATACCAGCACATTATATGAATTTATAATATAAGGGATGGATGCTGCATAGTGGATCAGATAAGTATGGATATTTGGGAGATGCCCTTTTTTTTTTTTCTCTCTCTCTCTCTCTCTACGCCACCTATCTTAGGCTAGCCATAAATTGTACAATTTTCTTGTACAATCTTTCTTTAGATTTACCAAATGCAAATAATATGAGGTAAAATATAAACACTTTCAATTTGTATGCAATCAGGTAGGCCCTTGCACTACATAGTTGAAGGTAAATCTAAAGGAAATTGAATAAGAAGATTGTAGCATAGTGGAATTTGCATTTTATTAGTTTTTTTTGTTGCTTCCCTTTTTCAGATTCTCCTTTCTTTCTTTCTTTCTTTTCTTCCCATCTCACTTGATCAGGCAATCATATTGGTATTATTCTAGCAATAGTACATAAAATACATGGAGCCTCTGAAATTGCTATCTCTGAATGTGAAAGGACTTAATGACCCAGAACAAAAGATCCCAACTTTGAAGAATGAAGATGCAAATCATATTTCTTTAGGAAATTCACCTTAATAGAACTAAACCCCTGTGATTAGGAGACCAACAATTCCCTCCATCATATCATAGTTACTCTTCTTACTCAAAGTCTTGCGGTCTCTCCATTGTTTTTTGCAGATCCATACAGTAGGAATATGAAGACCGGATGATCGATTCTCAGGGATGATACCTGTTCTTGAAGGGTAAGATTTGTGGAAAAGCCTCTATGTTGGCAAATGTGTACCTAACTAACACATCTCATTATGAGTTTCTAGACTCATGCTTGACAGATCTGTCAAATTTCCCTGAGAGGTTAGGGATCCTGGGAGCGGACCTAAATGTTGCCTTGGATCCCCTTGTAGATGTCTTACAAGGAGCCTCACACCTGTCATATTCTTTTCTTAGATGTTTTAAGACTCATCTTAGTGAAGAAAGATGGACTGACGCATGAAAACCAACACAGTTATGCTAGAGAGTACACATTCTACTGGTCAGCACATCAGTTTTATTCCAGAATTGATTACTCTTTTATACTACATGCACCCCTAGAGGCAGTTATTTCAATCACTATAGAATTCATGCTTCTCTCAGACCATGCCTCAATAATGATTACCATCAGGATTAGCCAAAATTGACATAAACCTTGGTGTGGTGACTTAATGAAGCCCTTTTACAAGATGAGAAACTGCAAGCTGATCTGAAAGCAAAACTTTCTTTCTTTTTTTTTTACCACAAACTTGAATATTTAGGAAGCTCATAAGTGTGCTATCGGGGGTGGTGGGGATGAACTACTATAAATTGGGACCATAAGCAAGAAAGGAACTGCTAATAGCTTGGTTTTCAGAGCTCCATGAGTAGGTGGTGACTGTGAGTCACTGCTGTCTGCTCTGTCCCTTCTGCGCTCACTGGAGCGCTGTGAAGGGGGTGGGAGTGGCTGGCTCAGGTTCGCTAAGAGGACGAGCCAGTAGCCTGTCCAGGGTTGTGGACGGATCCCGACCATGTTGTCGTGATCTTTCCCCAGCCTGGACATTAGCCGACAGTGGGCTTCAGCCCGCTGTCTGCTGAAAACAGGTCACAGGAGTGCACAACGAACCGCACTCCTGCGATCCACAGGATAAATACAGCCAAATGAGCTTTGGCTGTACTTCTCCTTTAACATCTCAAATACAGTCCCTGGAAGCTATCCATAAACAATCAGCAGCAGAAACGGGGTTAGAGCTTTGTTCATTGCCAGATCAGGACAATACCCTACGTTTGAGAGCAAATTGAGCAGACTACTAGCGCACTCTCTTATTGAAAGTGTATCTAGGATGTTCGCACCTCAAATTGTCACTGCACAAGGCCCTAAATCTATAAGATGCCTTTTTTTTTGTAATTTAAGAGAGGATCATATGGATCAATACATTTTAGAGGCAGGACTACCTACACTCAGTGGTGTATTTAGGGTTTGTGCTGCCCTAGGCCTGACTAAACTTGTGCACCGCTAATTTAAATATGACCCACCCCTTCCTGTTTAAGATTCATCCTGCCACACCCCTTCCTCTTTAGGCTCCACCTTTTCCTCTTAGATCAAATGAGGGTACTAGTGCTTCAAAGCAGAGTACACGCAGCAAATGTATCTGGCTCCTCCAGAATGAACTTCTCCTGGACTAGATCTCAGAGCAGAATCACCTAGCCCTACGAAGGTGCAGAATAGTTGAAACTTTAATGACCGTGCATGGTTTCGGGTTGAGGAGATATTCAGAGTGCATGCACTCTGAAAGTTCGGCTTACAGGGCTGGACTTTCAGAGTCTGTGCTGGAAATGGCAGGTCCCATGCGCATGAGCGGGAGTGAAGTCATCACACCCCCGGCCACTCATGTAGCCAGAGGCTGCAAACCTGAAAGGAAGACCAGGGGAAGATGTCAGCTGTTTCAGCAGTGACATCACGGTGCTGGAGGGCTTTGTTCTAAGGTAAGTTTCTCATAATGTGCTAGCAAAAAACATATTTCTCCATTTACATTAAGGTCAGGTTAATATAACCAAGCACAGGGTTCTTCTTTACAGTGTAAGGGGGAACTCTGTGTAAAGCAGAACTCTGATGTAAAAGGGACTGCTGCGGACTCTGGTGTAAAGGGAAAATGATGTAAGGGGGCTCTGCTAACCACAGCCCTTTCTTTGCACAAGAGTCCACAGAGCTCCCCCTTACATCACAGTCCACAGAGACTGTGGGCATGGCACAAGGTACGGTCAGAGACTGCAGAAATGGCACAAGGGAAGGTCAGAGAGGTCGGGCCCCCAGGTACCACCATGCTGCCAGCAACACCCGGGGACCACCATGCTGCTAGAAGCCCCCAGGCACCACCATGCCAGCAGTACCCTGGCACCACCATGCTGCCAGCAGCCCCCGGGCACCACCATGCTGCCAGCAACACCTGGGCACCACCATGCTGCCAGCAACACCCGGGCACCACCATGCTGCCAGCAACAGCTGGGCATCGCCATGCTGCTACATCACCTGAGCATCAGTATCTCACCTGTTAGACCCAGAGACATCTATTTCTTATCAAGCAATGGTAGTCTGCATGCAACAGGATACAGAGCAAGTTGTCCCTGCCTGTCACTTCTGTGCTGTGCTGTGAAATCTTGTCAGCCTCACCTGGTGCCATTTGTGTTGGTGCTGACATCTTCCTGATCACTCCTCCCAGAATTCTCTCCAGTAGATCTCCCCCCGACCTCCCACTTGACTCATACAGCACGTCCAGCATCCTCATCTGTCCGGACTCCCTGCTCATGCAGACCCCTCCTCCGCCGCTGCCAGTGATATTCTGCCGCCTCTGGGTTGGTGCAGGACCCAGCTCACTGGCAGAGCTGCTCCTTCTGCCTGCTCCGATAAAGCTCACGCTGCGCTGATCTAAGGTTTGGCAGCGCAGTGGAGGGAGGGCTTTTTTTGCCACCCCCCCTCCCGCAAAGTGCCGTCCTGGGCCTAGGCCAAAATACAGTGCTGCTATCGCTTGAGGCTCAGAATTCTATGGAAGCCCCAATAATGGAGATGGAACTTGAGGGGGTTATCAAAGACATGACAATAGGAAAAGCCCCCAGGCCAGATGGTCTCACTCTTTTCTGGAAAGTTTTATAGTAAAGAGACTGTGAACATGGTTCTTAAAAGCTTACAATTCCATATTGAAAGGTCACCCTTTACCTAGAGATACGGCACGTGTACATTTAATTGTTATAGCCAAAGAAGACAAGGACCCATCCCTCTGTACCAGCTACAGACCAATCTCTCTTTTTTTTTTACTGACTTAAAACTCTTCGCCAAGAGTGGCAGAGAGACCAGGGAGACTACCTGTAGAGCATTGAACATAATTCCTCTTGTCAATACTAGGTCTCTCCTGCTGCTGCTCTTCTCAGCAGACACGGAGAAGGTCTTTTATAGAGTAAACTTTCTGAAAAAAAAGAAAACATTCACATTGGTTTGAGTAAGAATATGCTGCAATTGATAAATGCATTATATGCTCACCAAGTTGCAGCAGTTAAGGTCAACAAGATCATTAAGGCAGATTTTACTCTATTAAACGGTACTAGACAGGGCTGCCTGCTCTCACGCTCATTTGTATACTGATGCTTGAGCCTTATTGAGACATATCAAACCAAATATAGGTATATCGAGTGTAGAGGTGAGAGGAATACAACATACTATTTCTGCATATGCAGATGACTTGTTGTTTTTCATCTCCAGACCAGAGACAATCATTCCTAATCTCCTACATGAGCTTGAGGTTTATTTAAAACTTTCTAATTATAAATTAAATCAACTGAAGCCTGAAATATCAACATTCCCCACACTAAAACGCAAACATTTGCAAACAACTTCCCTTTCAAGTAGGCAAGAGGAAAACTTAAAGTGCTTTGTATAAAAAGTTGCCATCACCTCTGTATTATAACAAGAAGTTGCCCTGTGTCTGTGTTATAACATATATATATATATTTCTCTGTATAGATATCACACCTTCTTACTAGGATCAGTTGTCGTCTTTCTGCTTTTCTCTCTCAGCTCAGAGTTCCTGAGGGTGGTGCTGAGCACTGCTGCTGACGTCAGCTGGAGAGACAGAGCCGTGCTGTGTTTGCTATGTAGATAAGAATATTTATGATATAACACGGACACAGGGAACTTATTCTTCTAATACAGAGGAAATAGGAGTTAATTATGAGAGCAGAGAGGAAAAGCTACCCATTGAGAGGAAGAGGTAGGGGGGAGGAGGGGGAACTGAAAGCAGGCATAGGAGAGCTGGGAGTGACACAGACTGCATAGACCACTGGCTTTCAAGATCAACTATATGACAAGGGGAGTCTCCACTCGGGGGGGAGTCATGACCTGGCACTATTACACAGGTATTCTAGGGGATACAGAGGGATAATTTAAAAAGCAAAAGCACCATGCTGCTAATTGCACATTAAAGAGACAGGAGCAGCATTTTTTGGGGGGTTAACAAATGCTTTAAGTATCTTGGGGTTCATCTTACCTCAAGACTTGAGGATGTCTTCAAGGAAAACATTCTCCCCCTGTTAGGTATGATTTGTCGTGATCTAAAGAAATGGCGACGTCTCACTCATACATGACTTGGGATGAATAGCATTCTGAATATGAATGCATCCCCCCAATTACTGTATCTCTATCAAGCTTCTCTGATCTCAATCCCTTCTAGCTTCTTAAAATCAGTGAAACGTGACTTCTCTCAGTTTCTGTGAGCAGACCATAAACCTAAAATGAAAGCAGACATCTTGAGTCCGCCAAAACATTCCTAATCCAGCTCTTTATCTTCAAGCATTCCATGTAGTATGGGTCTTGGACTGCTGCAAACATACAGAGACCAAGAGCTGGGTGGCACTTGAACAGACTCTATTGCCCTTTCCCCTTCAGATACTTCTTTGGATATCAACTTCTTCTCATTCAACACTTAAAAAACACAGACTAATAGGTACAACAATAAAGATGATCCAAAAAATGAAAAGGAAAGTTTTCTTTTTAACAAACTTATCACTTATGACCCCAATCATTGGGAATCCTGAATTTTACCTGGAGATACAAGACTCAAGCTTCCGTTCCCTTATCCAAAAACATAGGTTTAGGCTAAAAGACTCAACAAAAATAATCCATACACATCCACTAATTACTGACCCTGTAATCTATTTTTCCATGAAATTATTTCTTACTGTGTATTTCTCCCTCATTGTAACATCCCCCTTGACCTACCAAACCCATCATTTTCCCCTTTCTGTTTGTTTTGAGAAAGCAGTGCACGCTAGTTGTGCTCATGTGCACCTTTCTGCACACTACAAATCTCATAGTCCATAGTCCATTTTGGGAGTGAGCAAGAGAGTGTGGCTACATACAGTGGGACCATGGAGAGCAATTGTAGCCACCCCACCCTCTAACAGGAAGCCACAGCAGCAGAAAAAAAAGGAATTTGGAGATTTGGAGGAGGGTGAGAGAAGTAGAAGGGGCTTTTTTGTGTTAAGAATACATACTTCAATAGAATTTTTTAGTTTAGTGCCCCTAAAGCATGTGTCAGATTTGCCTTTTTAAGTAAGTGCTCTGCATCAAATAATTACATATCTAAGGAAGCCCCGGTTCACACTATAACCTGCATGTTAATCACACAGGAACCGCACCGTATTCCTGTTCAATTCCGTGCAGTGCAATTTGAGCCCATTCATTTTAAAAGAGCTCAAGTCGCAAGAAGTGCAGGCACCTTTTTTGGAGCCGCACCGCAACTGCATGGTCATTTTGTACCATGCGATCTGATGCGGGTAAATCTCACTGTGCTTGCAATCCTTTTGGGGTGTTGTTAACTTTGTATTGACACCCGCAGTGGTTTGCAAACACTGCGATTGCAATGCGGGGTGGGAAATGCATAGGGATCACTGGGTTTCCAGCATTGCATATGTGTGAAACTAAGTAAAATGGTTGCATTGATTGCGTTTTAAGACCAAATATTTTAAACGGAATTCAAATCACAGATTTGAAATAGTCGGTATGTGTGGAATGGCACACTGTCAATTATGAGTACATAAACTGTGTCTCAATGACTCTTGCCACACTGCTGGGTCAATACCAGTGTGACATTCTGTTCTGGAGCTGGAGGACTCTAATACCCTGAAAGCAGACGGCTTTAACAGTTTATATACAGCAGTTCCCATTACATCAGCTCAGCAGAAGCTCCTCTGACACATAAACAACATGATTTATCATTTACAAACACAAAGGTCAATGACCCTCACAACGCATTCATGCAGGTCCCAAATCCTTCAAATAGCAGATAAGATTACGGGGTGCTAAATAGACATGCATCCTAAATTCAGATTTCTATGGGAATTGCTGTTGGTCCTGTATCGCTGCTCATCATCCTAAAGAAGAAGAAGAAAAAGGGCATTGGGGGTTATTCTGACATTATTCTGTACCTTTTCTGCAATGTAAAGATTTGTTTGATTCATCATTCACGGGACATTAAAGAGAACCTCTACTAAGAGAGTATGCATACTGCTATTCCTGACCTCTCTACCGATAATGTTACTTGGCTGTCATGCTGATCCAGTCTACCCAGAATACTTTTCGAGTCACTGACTTGGACAAGTGTGCAGGTCAAGGGTTTTTATTTAATTATTTATCTTAGTTTAGCACACTCTAGTACGAAAACAAGAATGTTTCTACAGCTTCCAGCAGCATTGCAATGTTGCCCTGTTATACAATAAAGCATCCTCTTCTGCTTTCCTACTGTAAGTGTTCTTGATATTTCTTGGCAGTAATACCATGTTTCTCTTCAATGTTCAAAAGTAGAGGTGAGCTCCTCACCATATAAAAACCTCCAATCTGTTTTATTTAGATTATCTAAAGTACAGACAGTTCCTGCGGGTTGAACACAAAGCTCCAACGCATTTCACCCATATTATAGAGTGAGTCTCTATGAGTAAGCTCTGAAATGTCTGTACTTTGGATAGTCTAAATAAATCGGATTGGAGTTTTTTTATACAGTGAGCTGCTCCTCTCTCTTTTTTTTTAAAGTTGCAGTCTGAAGTTCTGATGACCGCGGGGAGCCTGCTCCTGGAGTCAAGGTTGGTTACAGAGCATCACCTGCAGTGGAAGGTTGGATTTCAGTTTCCACCGTGTAGCTGTTGCTTCATGGGGCAGGTACTTGTCCCTTGGAGGTTTAATATTTCTAAACAACAATCACTATTAAACTGTGGACACCATTAGGATTCATACACACAAGCAGAAAAACTCTGCTCCTAAAGGCATTTTTTTATTAGTTCTATGCCTTTGGATGAAGCTTTGTTTCAGCCAATGTGTTTATGCCCATTGTGACATTTAGTTTTGTTTTTTAGAGCAGTGTTCATAAAGTAAAAAAACGCTCCAAATCTGTGTTAGGAGAGGAGCTTCTTGATATAATATATGCACATACTGTATGTATAAACATATATAGACGTGTGCATTTGAATTCTACTGGCTAGAATAAGTGAATATGACCAGACTGTAATGTGAATCGAATATTGCAGGGCATGAGGGGGTTTGTGGAGTGAGTCCTGTTAAACTAACCCTTTAACAGGCTTTAGATAACCCGTCAGGATTGGGATTATGCATGAACCTGAATTCTCAGCCTTGATTTACCATAATGTGCAATTTTACCTGAGAAATTGGAACTCCCAAAAATTCAAGATGGCAAGGAGTAGAGCCAGAAGCTTAGCTACCACCAATGGCCTCCCCAAGTGACATAAATATTGGGGAGGTGGCTCAGTCCATCAGACTTCATGTATAATCTTAAAATGAACCAATGCTAAAATCATTCAAATGCTTCAGTGCTTTCTGGGTGACTGACTGCCTCATTGATAAATATGCAGATTTGGAGTCATGTTATTCCTATAACTTTACAGGCTACATGCTTGTTCTAGGTATCAACAGTATTAAAAGAGTACTGACCCCAGAGAAGCCTTGGCAGCTAGCATTTGCAGAAGAATGTCAGCAATGTCACTACCATATATATTTTTTTTCAATTCTTTACTTAAGTGGTTCACCAAAATATACATACAGTGCAATTACATTGTGCAGTGAATAAAATAACATCACTTGGTATCAAGTGCCCCAAAAGCTCCGTTTGCCCATGGGGTGAGTGTTAGCTTTGGATGAGGGGCCGAGAATTCAGAGTCAAGGGTTACACCTAGAATCCTGGCATGCGGGGACAGGTTGAGAGTTGTGCCATCTACCTTGACAGAGAAGTCAGGGGAAGGAGCACATAGGGGAGGAAATACTATGAGCTTGGTTTTGGATAGATTACGTTTGAGCAAGTGGCATGACATCCAGACTTATTTGTTTGTTAGTAAATGAGTGATACATGAGGAGACAGATGGAGTGAGCTGAGGGGTAGAGAGGCAGATTTAGGTGTCATCAGAATAGAAATGGTATTGAAAGACATGGGAGGCTATCAGATTGCCCAAGGAGGAATTGTAGATGGAGAACAGGAGAGGTCCAAGAACAGAACCTTGGGGACCCCGACAGAAAAAGGAAGTGGAGAGGAGGAGGTAGAATTGTGACACTGAAGGTGCAGTGGGATAGGTAGGATGAGAACCAACGAAGACTACAGTCACAGAGGTCAAAGGAGTAAAGTTTTTTGAGAAGGAGAGAGTGGTCAACCATGTCAAAGGCAACAGACAGGTCCAGGAGTAGGAGTACAGAATAGTGACCATTGGTTTTAGCCATTAGTAAATTGTTTGTGAATTTTAGGGGAATAGTTTTTGTGGAGTTTTGAGTGCAGTGGGGTGGTAACGCAGTAGGTTGTAGACCAGGAGTTTGGAGAAAGAAAGGGAGCAAGGATGTTGTTAAGATTGGTGGGATTTAAGTATGGGGGTGACTAGTGCATCTTTTTAGAGAGTTGGGGAAGATGCCAGAAGAGAGTAAAGATGTAAGTTAGAGAGTGTAGGACAGAGCCAGAGGGTGAACACAGTATTTGTGAGGGAACAGGTGGGGCAGGTGGTTACGTGAGCATTAGAAAAAAGTTTAGCAACCTCATTTATAATAGTGGGGTTGAATGGGGGAAGTAATGAGTGTACCTGTGGACAGGGAGTGTTAAATGGGGGAGATATCTGTACAGTAGAGATCCCAAAAGAAAATATATCAATCTTATTTTTGAAGTGGTTGGCAATCTCCTGGGCAGTGAGTGAGTTGGGTGGAGGCAGTGGAGGACGAAGTAGAGAGTTACAGGTAGAAAAGTCTGAAAGGGAAATAGATGAGAGGGTGTTAATGAGAGTGATAAAATAGGTCTGCTGGCAATGTGGAGGCAGGAATTGTATTTTTGGAGGGCAGATTTATATTGAAGTCTTTCTAAGACTTAGTTTTATTCCACAGTGGCTCAAGAGCGCAGATACATTTTTTAAAACTTCTGGTGCCATCTGTTTGCCAAGGTTGTAGGAGTCAGGGCCTAATTCTATGTATAGTATGGGGTCGAGTGTATCCAGGAAATGGCAGTGACAGAAGTGGCTAGGTTGGGGCAGGACAGGGGTGAGATTGTGCTATAGAGGTGGTCAATAGCAGGATAGAAAAGAGAATGGTTAAAGTGCTGAAGGTTTATAACAGTAACTGTTAGGCAGCTGGAAGGACAGGAGGTGGAAGACAGGGAGAGAGTGAAACTAATAAGGTAGTGACCGGAAAAAGTAAAATAATTTTTGGAGAGGTGCATGAGTGCATAGGTAGAAGAAAACAAGGTCAAGGCTGTTGCCATCTGAGTGAGTCTAAGCATGTATCCATTGCTTCAGCTCAAAAGAGGAAGTTAGACTGAGAAGTTTAGAAGTAGCAGGAGTGTTAGTATTAACAGCGATGTTGAAGTCAACGAGAATGATTGTGGGAATTTTTAGAAGAGAGAAAGTAGGGTAGCTGGGCAGAGAAGCCATCAAGGAAGGTTGAGAACGGTCCAGGAGGCCAGGAGATCACAGCAAGAAACTGGAGAAAATAAATAAATATAACAGAGAGGACAGAGAGGGAAATGAGCAAAGAACTTAAAGTGATTCTAAAGGTAAATTTTTTTTACCTTAATGTGTTCTCTGCATTAGGCTCCATGCACGCTGTAGCTGATAAACTATAGTTTTTAACAGCCCATAAACGCCTCTCTATGTTATCCTATGTGTCATGCACACATGGACGTTTAATGTCGTTTATCAGCAGTGTCGTTTATGGGCTGTTATCTGAATGCCCTAAAATCGCGTTCAAGAGTCGTTCTTCTGACCACAAAAAACGCTGGAAGCTTAAAAACGCTGATAAACGCTCAAAAATAGAGTTGAGCGGACACCTGGATGTTCGGGTTCGTCGGTTCCAGCCAAACTTCTCGAAAAAGTTCGGGTTCGGTGCCGAACTTGACCCGAACTTTACCCTGGACCCCGAACCCCATTGAAGTCAATGGGGACCCAAACTTTTTGGCACAAAAATGGCTGTAAAAAAGTCCTGGCAAGTGCTAGAGGGCTGCAAAAGCAGTAGGCGATGATTTTAGAACAATAATCTGTCCCTTACAGCAACAGCAGGAACCTGACCCTATAGGAGTAGGCGATGATTTTAGAACACTAATCTGTCCCTTGCAGCAACAGCAGGAACCTGACCTCATAGGAGTAGGTGATGATTTTAGAACAATAATCTGTCCCTTACAGCAACAGCAGGAACCTGACCCTATAGGAGTAGGCGATGATTTTAGAACAATTATCTGTCCCTTACAGCAACAGCAGGAACCTGACCCTATAGGAGTAGGCGATGATTTTAGAACAATAATCTGTCCCTTACAGCAACAGCAGGAACCTGACCCTATAGAACTAGGAGATGATTTTAGAACAATAATCTGTCCCTCAAAGTAGTAGACTCTACCTAGTCCAGAATCAGATCGTTCTGTAATGCAGGATGAGATCTGCAATCTGTCCCTCAAAGCAGTAGTAGTAATCTCTAGAGGCTTGAGTAAAGAACATATCCCATCTTTCTGGATGTCTGTAAATGTTATCTGTAAGTCTTGTTCCCACTTGAGAAGGCATGTCAGATCATGTTGGAGTATATGTTAAGTAGCAGCTGGCAAGAAAGTGAGACGGTCTGCCTGATTGTACCACTAACTTCACACAATTCTTTAAATGGCATTAGAGTCTTTCAAACTGGAGGGTTTGGGCAGTAAATGTATAAAGTGTAGTAGTTGTTGCCTCCACAAAAGCCAGCACAGGAATATGGGCACAAATAAATCAGGTGAAGGTGGCTTTCTGGTTGTTAGAGACCAGCAATTTTGACGCCTGCATAAGTTCCTGGTCTAGCCATAGTCAGATGTTTTTTTCTGTCGATTTAGGCTCAAATTCTGGGTAACCTATGGTAGGTGCCATAGAGAGTCATTTCACTTCCATATCTTAAAAAAAGTTAAGAAGTTAAAACAGCTTCTTTGCAGTGTGTTACCAGGGCCAAGCTACTGACAGTTCCAGGAAGAACTATTATTTGATCACTTAAAGTACACACCAGGGCCAAGCTACTGACAGTTCCAGGAAGAACTATTATTTGATCACTTAAAGTAGAATTATGCCTGAATCTAACTATTCTTAAAAATGTCCCCCAACCTAAGTCCACTAACCTGTGTAAAAAAGATGTATCCACAGACACAAAGACCAATCCTCCTGCGCCCAGATATAACAGTGAACAGCTGATGAATAGATGTGAGTCTTCCTCCACACACAGAGTCTTGCCCCTCAGGACCATGGGCATCCAAAGGTACTAAGAGACAAACACACAAGAGAAGGGTGCATCGACCTAGTGCAATACTGTTAAAAAATATTTATTCAGAGTATAATAACAAAGGGTGTATACTCACAAATATAGAAGATAAAAAAACTCTCAGCCCGCTCTGGGTCAGTTACATGATCCCCTGTGTCAGCCAGTGGCATCTGCAGGGAGAGGAAAGAGTGCTCGACATCGGCTGGGAATGCCTGGGAGTGGTGACATCATATAGGCTTCCTTGTCCTTGCAGTTGTTGGTGCTCCCTCCTCTCCCCTGCAGCTGTCACTGGCTGACACAGGGCAGTTGAATCACACTTAGGCTGGAATTCTATTTTAAAGTCCATCTTGGGGCACAAATCTCACCAGTATAGTGGCTATTATTCTGTCCTTTTACATGCGACAATAAATATTTAACTCCCGCTGGACTTCCATGCTCACTTAGATCTAACCACTGCACCTAAGCGCTATGGTTTTGTCTCTTCCCCCTCTCCTCCACGAGTATTTCTATTATCCTTATTAGCACTATGAATATTTCTATTTCCTCTGATTTACAGCACTGCATGACCTCCTGTGATTAAGGGGTTCAACGTCTAGGGTGAGCGCACACCTTGAGCACAGGGTGAAAGAATGTGGTGTTTCTTGCACAAAGAGGAGCACACTGAAGATACATGAAAACGCTCGTGGATATACAGTATATTGATATACTTTCACATATGAGTTGGTGGAGTGTAATTTAAGGGAGATTTGGACTGATTTCAAGTTTTATATTACATATATATATTCCTTTTGGTTATATTTATGAGATCATATCACTACTGAATTTGTGTGAATTATGTGCATGCTATCTTTGATTCACTTATGTATGATATTGTCACACGGATTTATTTGTTTTGAAAAAAATATTTTTTTATTAGGTTATAGTGCTGCACTTTTATGGTTTATAGATTTGGATGTTAGTGTGAATCAGTGCTGGCTTGCTGATAGCTAGGTGATACATACAATATGGTACACAGAAGCTTTATCTATATTCATTTTGTGCTTACATTTTCCCTCCATACACAAAATGAAGAATGAGGCTCTGTGTTTTGGGAATTGTCAAGAGGAGACAGATGATGGCATGAATTAATATTTGGCACAGCAGCCTCTATCTTTGTATACTTATCAGACACAGAATTTTCATCAGAAGAAATAGTCCTCTATTATACATGTACAGTATCTCACAAAAGTGAGTACACCTCTCACATTTTTGTAAATATTTTATTATATGAAGAAATTACACTTTGCTACAATCTAAAGTAGTGAGTGTACAGCTTTTATAACAGTGTAAATTTTCTGTCCCCTCAAAATAACTCAACACACAGCCATTAATGACTAAACCACCAGGAACAAAAGTGGGCACACCCCTAAGTGAAAATGTCTAAACTGGGACCGATTAGCCATTTTCCCTCCCCTGTGTCATGTGATTTGTTAGTGTTACAAGATCTCAGGTGTGAATGGGGAGCAGGTGTGTTAAATTTGGTGTTATCGCTCTTACTCTCTCATACTGGTCACTGGAAGTTCAACATGCCCCCAGCATGGCAAAGAACTCTCTGAGGATCTGAAAAAAAGGAATTGTTGCTCTACATAAAGATGGCCTAGGCTATAAGAAGATTGCCAAGACCCTGAAACTGAGCTGCAGCTCAGTGGCCAAGACCATACAGTGCAACAAGTATTAGGCGCAATATCAGGAGTATGCTGCCTTCTAAATAATATCAATACACACAGGGAAGAAATAATAGTGTAATAGTGTGTACAAATGCAGTGCCTTACAATGTGTAGACTGATGGGAGTAGTAGTCCAATGAGGATTAGTCCATGGTTATATATAGATTTTCATATAGCACTGGAGGCAGCCATCCGTGGTGAGCTAGAACCCAGACTCACTAAAAACTGCCCCTTTCTCAGACCCTTGATCTTCCATCCATATCTATATTGCCCATACCTACCGGGGCTACCATGACATTTGGTGACATAGAGCCGCCCCCATCGACATCTCATAGCTCGTCTTTTTTAGTGTACAGTCCTCCTCCGGCCATCTCCAAAAAATGAAAACATTCTGGAGAGGCTGTAGAGGAGGACAAGCCAAGTTCATTAGGAAATCTTCCCAAGTCTCGAAAACTATGAAGATTTTCAACCTATCATCCCATGAATTGTCCTCTGCAGAAACAATCCTTCTCAGTCGTGGACTAACTTTGCCCCGACCAACATGCCTAACCCTTTTTTCTGTGTAAAGATTTAAATAAGTTCAAATAAATAAGTACAAAATCTCACACTAAAAAGGTTTTTTCATATTAAAGAGGAGAAAGCTAAGGCCCGGGCGCAATTGGATACCCAGACCTCAGTTGCCGCCTCTTCCCCATCCACCTCTGATTGCCATATGGAATTTGATTTTGACAGTGATCTGTTTGACACATTGGAAACATTGTCGGCTAAAGATGGATTGCTTTAATTATTTACGCAGCATTTAGCTATCTCACCTTCCATCATTAGTTCTACTTTCAAGTACAAATCAGTATTTTTTCCCACTCACACCAAAGGATCCTTTGCTGAAAGTTTCTACAGAGTGGTATTTGGCGATTTGCAAAAATTATGCAAATCCGGCTACACCAACCACTCTGGTGTGAATAACTTATCCCCCTCTGAGATTACTGCTCTGGACGCATTAATGAAGCAACATGATATCATTATCAAGCCAGCAGACAAGGGTGGTGGCATTGTCCTCCAGAACAGAATCGACTACGTCACTGAAGCCCGGAGACTCCTTTCAGATATTGGCACCTATAAGAAACTTGGCAGAGATCCCACCTCCTCCTTCGCTCTAGAGGCTGGCCTCATGGTCCAGGCTGGACTGGAGGACAATGTCATCAGTAAGGCTGAAGCCTCTTTTTTCCCTGAGAGACTATACCGTACTTTTATCATCTTCCTAAGGTACAAAAGAATATAGAATCTCCACCTGGGGCCCATCTTGGCAGCCATGGACAGTGTAGCCACAGGCTTCCACCAATATATTGATCGTTATTTACAACCTATTGTCCAATCATTGCCCACTTACATCAGAGATGGAACACATCTCCTCAAACTTCTTTCCCCCTACAGATGGGAGCCCACATATGTATGGCTCCCATTGTATGTCAACTCACTTTACACACCTATTCCACAGGATTTTGGGCTGTTAGCTTTATATCATTTTCTTTCTCTAGACCCTATGATATACTCTAGGCAGGCGGCTTTTATCATTGAAGCTGTCAAATTTTGTTTAACCCATACTTATTTTAATTTCTATGGAGACTTCTACCTACAGACCCATGAAACAGCTATGGGGGCCATTTTTTCCCCCTCATATGCAAACCTGACTATGGGTCTGTGGAAGAATCAATACATTTTGTCCAATAATCCCTTCTCAGCCAATATCATATTTTTTGGAAGATATATTGACGACATTGTAGTGAATATATCCATTCAATCAGATTTACCTCTATGTTTCATAATCGGTACCGTAAGATGGAAGCGATATTAACCCACCATTGGGTCATCCTGCTACAAGATCCCCATCTAAAACACACTCTCCCCCTTCGCCCTAAGGTGACATACCGTAGAGCTCCCAATCTAAAAAGTAAAATAGCCCCCAGCAAGTTAAAAACTGTCACACCCAAAGCACCCAGACTTACCCTAGTCCCGCTTGTGGGAATGTACCAATGGCATAAGGCACTTTGTAAGGCTTGTCGTTTTGTCCAACACAGACAGAAGTCCTTCTGTGTAAAAGGAAAATCTTACCCCCTATCAGAATTTTTCAATTGTTCATCTGATTTTGTGGTGTATGGCCCTTCCTGCCCCTGTGGGCTCGTCTATGTGGGCCGAACCACACACCCCTTAAGGTGCCATTTCTGGAAATACATAACAAATCAACTATAGGTCTCACTGTCTGGGTCATTGAACAAACATCCAGAACTCTCCCTGTGGCTGAACGCTTTAAAAAGCAGTGTGCCAGGGAGACCTTCTGGATATATACCTTTGATGTGCTCTGGCCTGGAGGCCTCAATGAGTGTATTGAAGTGTCTACCATCTTATAAGATATGTCTTTATATGCCCCCTAGATTACCTGATATCTTTTTTGGCCCTTTTTTATCAGTTACATGTAAAACTCTCATTTGATGAGTATTGCTAGCGTCCCCGTGTTTCGGGCCTTCGGTAGGTGCTGTTTTAATGCTGCTCTGTGATTTTTGACATCTTATCATATCCTTCCCTTAATCTGGGAGCCTTATGACTATTAGGATAAACATGGTGTTTTATTTTATTTTTTTATGACCTTGACGCATACTGGTCACATGTTTTTGTTTATTATTTTTTATCTTTACCCCCCCTTTCCCCCACCCCTCCCCCCCTCCCCAGTTTTGTAATCTCTATATTTAATTTGTATTTTCTAGGCCCCATTCCTAATTGATGTATGTTTTCTTTTTCATTTCCATTTTCATTGGTTCATATTGTGGTTTATTTATTATTTATTTCCTATTCATTCCTATTTCCGTTTCATCCATTTTTCATTATGAACTGTTATACGTGATTTTCGGCTGCTGTCACCAAATTTGCCCATAATTAGCCCATAATTAGTTCCTTGTGTTTACTTTCCCTTCCCTTGTGTCCGTTCTGTGTAGTTCCAACAGTGTATTGTATGATTTCTATGTTAGCTCCTCCCCCCCGTAGCCCGGTCTTTTTATCGACCACACTCATTAGTCTCCAGATCTCATCCATTCCCCCTATTGCCTGATGAAGTAGCGCGGCTTCCCAGACATCAGAGCCAGCCTGCTAAGGAAACATGTTGCATGCTCATGATGCCCTCCTTCCGTGACCTGTCTGTTTGCGTTCCAGACCTCGCTCTCAATTCCCTGGCCGATCAGCTGGCTTTATACATCACGGCGATGAGTGACACAGGACGCCGCTGCAAACAGTGACAGGATCTTTCCTCCGGTTGGACTGGCATCCCCTTTCCCTACATGATTGCTCTGCTTTTATAACACGTTTGTCATGTGTGTTTTTATTCGGCTGTTTTTATTAAATATCATTGACAAATTGCACTTAGAGGCGCCTCTCTCTTTGCTCTTACTGTTAAGACCACACAGTGGTTTAACAGGACAGGTTCCACTCAGAACAGGCCTCGCCATGGTCAACCAAAGAAGTTGAGTGCACATGCTCAGAGTCATATCCAGAGGTTGTCTTTGGGAAATAGATGAGTATGAGTGCTGCCAGCATTGCTGCAGAGGTTGAAGGGGTGGGTGGGTCAGCCTGTCCGTACTCACACCATACGTCGCACACTGCATCAAATTGGTCTACATGGCTGTGGTCCTAGAAGGAAGCCTCTTCTAAAGATGTTGCATAAGAAAGTCCGCATACAGTTTGCTGAAGACAAGCAGATTCCAAGACAACTACTGCCTTGCTAAAGAAGCTGAGGGTAAAGGTGATGGACTGGCCAAGCATGTCTCCAGACCTAAACCCTATTGAGCATCTGTGCGGCATCCTCAAACATAAGGTGGAGGAACGCAAGGTCTCTAACATCCACCAGCTCTGTGATGTCATCATGGAGGAGTGAAAGAGACTCCAGTGTCAACCCGTGAAGCCCTGTGAACTTCATGCCCAAGAGGGTTAAGGCAGTGCTGGAAAATAATGGTAGCCACAGAAAATATTGACACTTTGGGCCCAATTTGGACATTTTCAGTTAGGGTGTACTCACTTTTGTTGCCAGCAGTTTAGACATTAATGGCTGTGTTGAGTTATTTTGAGGGGACAGCAAATTTACACTGTTATACAAGCTGTACACTCACTACTTTAGATTGTAGCAAACTGTAATTTCTTCAGTGTTGTCACATGAAAAGATAGAATAAAATATTTACAAAAATGTGAGGGGTGCACTCACTTTTGTGAGATACTGTATGTCAGGATATGGTAATTTTACTAAATTCCATTTTGTCTTTTTGTGTGATCTCTAGATAGAAGCTTCAGTTAGCCTAGCTGTGTTATTTGGCAAGTGTCCCTAATCTGTAGTTTCAGATGCTTATGACCATGCTCCAGTAGGCTGTGTTTGAGAAGTAGTAGTTTGGACCTGATGATGTAGGTTGGAGAGGTGATAAATATTTGGCACATCACCTCAGAACCCACCCATATAATTTCACAGGTTTACCAGATTCTGGAAGAGGGGACTTCCGAAGGTACACCTACCTTCCTGGGAAAAATAGGAACATTACCTGGACCAGGCCTTCTCCAATGATGATTGAAGTGAATGTTTTTCCTTAAACTATCCATATCTTCCTATTTTAAGGAAAAAAGTTACAATATTTACTCCCTCTGGCACCAAACTCCCGTTGAGTTAAGTCATATCTGCCCTATGACCCACAGATAGTGCTGGAAGTGCTTCAACAAACCTTGCACCTAGCTACACATTTGATTGGGTTGTCACCCAGTTTTATCCTTTGGGAAATTGTTCTGTCTACAAAACGATGTATATCTCAGATGTTAGGGCCTCCTCCAGGTGGCTCTCTTGTCAGCGATACCGGGGTCCCTCTCAAAAGCTAAGTGCATTCTGAGACACTGCATGCTAGCAGCTCCTGGAAATCAACAATGCGCCCCCCCCCCCCATAGTGGAATGGGCACAAATCTTAAATGTGGGACCATGGCCAGATCTGACCCCTCCCCCCATGGACGTTGTGCCTGGCATGCTGAGCTCCTCCATCAGGCAGGGCAGCCTGGTGCGGTGAACTCCTATATGCACAGTAAAGTCTGAACAGGAGATGTGACAGATTTGAGAGTAATCCTGTGTCATCTTCTGTGAGTGCTGTTCTGCCAGGAGGGGGAGAGCACAGCTCAGGAGGGGAGGAAATATGAGGAGAAAGAGGATGTGTGCTTGGAAGATGATTTTTTTGGGCAGGGGACATTTAAGCTTGTGGGTAGTTTTGCGCTGGGGAATTCGGACTGGGGGGAGATGGAATTTGTGCATTATTGTTTGTGGAGAATTTTGGCTTACAAGGGAATTCATGCTTAGTGAGTGAGCATGCTAATTATTCTAATCAGTTTGTTTAGTCACTATGTTTATACAACAGTCACTAACCCAGCGCTTATGGTTGCTACAAGGATCAGCTGCTGCTATAATCAAACATAACAATTAACACACACTACTAAAAGAAACAAAGTCCATCTAGAAGTTAGCAGCACTTGTATATTGTTTCCTCATCCCAATCTTCAATGACACTCAGGTGTATGTTCAGTGTAAGTTCATTCAGGGTTCTAGCAATTGTTCAGTGACAAAAATGGTGTTTCCCAGGTACGTTTTTCTGGAAAATGCCTTCACCTCTCCACCGCCTGAGCTTATCCCCCTTATGTTAATGCACTCACCGGAAAATGTCTTTATATCTCGCCTTTTCAATTTTGCGGATGCTTATTCGATCTGGGATCTCCATTCGTTATTTGTGGATGGTCTTTCAAATCCTACTAGATTTCCTTCATCATTCTCCTCTCGTTCTCCTTGAAATGCTCTCAGCACACGGTGGGGTCATGTAAAGGATAACAGGGACACTGCATAGTGTAAAACTGCTTTATTAAGTAAATACCCTCTCCCTTTAAAATGTGCTTACATCACAATTTCTTTAGACATTGCATATCACTCAAATCCGTGGCTTATACTGCTCTGCTATACTGCTACCTCTCACCGCCTCGTTGATTCCTCTCCGCGGTGTTCCCGGGTTGAGATGCAGGTTGCTGACAGTTTGGATGTGAGCGGTGTAGTCACTCCCTTACGCGTTTCATCATCACATCTTTCTCACGGCACGGCTCATTTCTTTTAAGCTCCTTAATCACTCGGGATGTTAACCCTTAGTTATGCTTACACCGCTTATACTACTACCTATTTATGATACTAGTACGGAATATATACTGTTATTTGTGTTGGTTATCACATTATTTTTAACCAATTAAGGTTTTATCTTTGCTTAGTCCTTTGATTAGTTTAATGGGACTTGCAACAATCTTATGTGCTTTACCAATATCATTCCTCTCTTGTGTGGAAAGTATTTTAGGTGATACCATTCTGCTCCCATTCCTTTGTATATCTTATTATCCACTCACAACTTTTTAAAGTTACTAAACAGATATTGTAAATGTAAAATCTCATATGCAATTCTGTAAAAATTCTTAGGAAATTTTATTGAGTTCTCTTAATTTATATTTATTGTAGTAAATTTTGTTAACCCCTTGGTCACTGGTGGTTGTTTGCTTTTATTTTCAGTAATCACTGATTTAACAGTTCAGATCTAATTCAATATTCATACCATTTGGAACCAATGTATTTGTTAAGTATATGCATTTTGTCTCACACTTAGAGACCTCTCTTACTTTATTACTGACTTCTATGCACTACTCTGCTGACCTTGCATGCTCTGTCACCCTGAAATTTTTTCTGCAACCCCCCACATCAGACAGGCTAGATCTGGCCCTGATGGAGAACCTGGTTTCCACCAACATGAATTATCCTAAAGAAACCTGCCGTGTTTCAGGACATTAAATGGAAGGATATTCCAGACACAAAAACCAGGGATGAAAAGTGGGAGTGCTTTAAGAACATAATAATTAAGGGCCACAGCCAGTGTATTCCATTGGGCAATGCACATAAAAGAAATAAAGTCAAACTAGAGTGGCTAAATTTGAGCATAAAGAAGCTTATTAAGGAGATAAAATTATCCTTTAAAAAATATAAGACATAGGGGTCACTGTCAGCATTCCATTAATGCAAAAAGAAATGTAAGAATGTGATTAAGGCTACAAAAATAGACCACTAGACACATATAGCATAGGATAGTAAAAATAATCCCGCTAAATGTTTAAATATATTAATAATAAAAAGGCAAACACGGAGCATATTGACTCTAGGATAGTCAGGGAAATTTGGTTTCAAGTGAGGGGAGAAGGCATTGGTGTTAACTGCAGACTGGCCGTTAAAGGAAAAATCTTTCAATGGGGACACTAGCTCTAGTGACCCTGGTGACAACCAGGGATTGCCTCACTTTGGAGGAATTTTCCATTACTTCCCATTTTGACTATAGGACAGCAAGAGAGGGGAAATCTTTCCATTGGGACAAAGAGGGCAAGAAAAAAATATATAGTTTTTAATAAATATTCTATTTATCTTTAATGGTATGATCGCCGGGTATTGTTTTAATGAAAATTACAGATTTAAAACAATTGAAAACAACTTTTAAATTGCTAACGTTTATTTGAAATTTTGGTGAAAGAGATTAGATCTGCTTCAAGTAGACCAATACTTACGCAAACCAAGTGCCTATTTAATCTGACTGAGCAATTTACTTAGTCCAGCTGATAAAAGATAAATGTATGCCCAACAGTATCACTTACACAGCAGTTCCAAATCATAGTAGCAAGCTTGCTGATGATAATCCTTTAATTCCATTCAGTATCACATTATTGTTAAGTATAGAACAAAATGTCAAACTAAAACAATATCTTTACATCACTAGCACATATATATATTTGGAGAATGCTTCATAGGGAAACAATTAAAGAAGGCAAACCTGATCCCATTGTTATAATATTATCAACAGATCTCACCAGATACTTGCTCCTCCACTTTCCTGCAGAGACTGGTATATATGCTCTAATATTCTAGTTACAATTTATATCCTTACTGTAATACATTTTTATCTGGTATCAAAGATGATTGATAGGCTCATCAGTTAAAGTTATGGATAGGTTAAGTAGCGTCTCTTTTGACAAATGCATTGTGCAAATAGGTACTTCCCTTATTGGCAATCAGTACTTGCATAATAGGAGCTAGAAGATGAATAAAAAATGTACAATTTCATTGGGTACATAAAAATTCACAAATATCGTAACACAGCCGGCATCTCTCCATATAACGCTAAAACTTCGCCCGTCCATTCGGGTGTAGGCGTGGTGACGTCAGCAAGTAGCTCCGCCCAAGGGGCCTACACCCGAACGGACGGGCGAAGTTTTAGCGTTGTATGGAGAGATGCCGGCTGTGTTACGATCGTTGTGAATTTTTATGTACCCTTGTGAGTATCCATTTATATTTTATAATAAACCTGTTTTTTACGGAATTACACTATCTGGCACTTCTTTCTCATGTTATGTGCCGGTGGGGAGGACAGTTATCTACCTATCACCCAGCTGGATTCTGCATTGAAATAGAGCACTAGGGAAGTGAGTGAGCCTCCACCATATCCCGCAGTGGGTTTACGGCTGTCTGCCTGTATGACTTACTAGAAATAGTGAATCATGTCGCTCTGGTAAGAGTATTCATCCTATAACTCCACATGGTGTGCATGCCCCTTGGTGGTGGTGAAGGTTTAAAGACAGATGATTGGATGTCCATCTAAGGAAGAGCACATTCATTTCTGACTGGGACTTTGCTACGATTCTTTCACTCTACACCTTTGAATTTTTATACTTTAAGTACCCACATCATATATGGTTTAGGCACTTTTCTTTTTACACAGTGTCACGTGGGATTTTTTAGTCGTTTCATGGATATTTTTCATTATTTGGTTTGAGATGTTTTTGATGGTTTAGCGATATATTTTTTCACTTTTTAGTTTAGCGCGACTGTTTATTTTTACTTACAATTTCATTTGAACCTTATCCTTGTTTTTGCATTGCTTCAGTTTTTTTGCAGAAGACATCTTGTCTCTTCTGACCAAAAAACTCCTTTTCTTTTAACTAGCCAATGTTTTTTTTTTTCAAACACTACTTTATTTGCAGAGTGCAGTGGGAGAAGCTTAAACAAATCTGGTACCTGCAGCTGTGGAGGAGCAAAGGAGAGTATGTAGCTGTAATGTTGGATAAAAATTGATATAATTTCATCTTGGACATGAACCAAAATATGTCTTCTCCAGAAGCAAATTGCAATAGAGTATACCAGTGTTTCTCAACTCCAGTCCTCAAAGCACACCAACTGGTCATGTTTTCATGATTTCCCTCAGATGAAGCAGCTGTGGTAATTTTTAAGGCAGTGAAACTGATTAAATCACCTGTGCAAAATAACAGAGAGCCTAAAAACATGACCTGTTGGTGTGCCTTGAGGACTGGAGTTGAGAAACATTGGAGTATACTGTATATTAATGCAGATGAAGATTGCACAACCACCCAATATGAAAGAGTACTTAATGAATGCATAGGATCATTAGCACATTAAATAGCAGAATTTCTCGAGGTGTTTGCTACCCAAACCTAGCTGGAATGACAGCATGCCAGCTGGAAGACGACTGATCATGTGGACATCTGCTCAAGCTAATTATGCAACTATTCCTAATAAATTACATTAAAAAAAAACAACTCATATTTACCATCAAAGTGTCCTGAGATAAATACCTACAGTATTCTTAATATGCAATATAAACACACAATTCACTATAAGTAATCAATTGAACAGAATTAGTTGATTCAAAGGAAAAATGCATATCATAATTAGTCCAATGCACAAAGTAAATTCTTTCAAGGAAAAAAACAGTTCATTCAAAAAAGTGCTCTGTGCTTAATAAATATCTAGTGCTCCATGATCCACTTCAACCATGCTACTACAGTCCTTTTCATCAATAAAGTGCACTTTCACCACACTTTTCCACAGTGCCTCCACCTCTCTACCCACAAAAACTCACCAGAAATGATTGACCCGATTTATGTAAAGAGTAGGTCTGCCAGCGCTTCTCCACCACAGGGAGTTTTTTCCACTATCCCCCTCTTTTCTGCTCTCTTCTACTGCCACATTCACAACCATGCCTCTTCCATAATATTTCCAATATAGGGACTGGCCACAGGGGAGATAAATCACTTATAGTGTAAAATATTTTATTATTATTATTACGGTATTTAAACAACATGTACAGAACATATAGACAACCCACTCTAATGAGCTTGGGATAATTACAAACTTTTATGACCTATGGTTCAAGATGTCAACCAATGACTGTAATTGCCAACACCCATCTGAGGGTGTGTCCTAAGTCGGAACAAAAAGGGCCCTGGTATGAGAGATTCAGTGAGAATGAGTATGTGTTACCTTAGAGCAGGAACCCTTGAAATAACTTTCCGGTCTCAGGGAACTCCTGCTAAAAAATTACTATATCTACAACTCATGATACATTAGTGTGATGGCCAGTGGGGAGAATGCTCCTTACACTTGTGGACATTAGGGACAATTGCCCCCTTACAGATAGCTAAAGATCAATGGTGTCAGTGGGGACATATCTGAAATTGCTCATTGCTCAAGGAACCCCTAGCAACCTCAAGAGAAACTCTGGTCTAGAGAGAAGTCCCCATTCTTCCCCTGTCCCCATCTCCCTATTACCCTATTTATTTTCCTAATTTCCCCATTTGTAAATAAATCCAGCCCTTGTTTCATGATCTAGTGGTTCTTTATTGGAACTAAGGCACCCCAAACAGAATATTTTACAGTAGCTGTCTTCAAGCAAATATTACAGTAGCTGTCTTCAAGCAAATAGGACAAACTGAGAGGCACATTTAAAATAACGTGCAAGTGTTCTGTGCATCCCTCCCGACCATCCCCATTTAGTTCTGCTTTAAGCTACCCCCACATATAAAGTGAGTGTCAATCATTATTTAAGACAATACTGGAATATCACTGATGGAACTAGCAGTGGGATGGTTAGACCTTTAAAAACATCAATTTATTTCCCTACATCAGTAGTGTCTCTTGTCCCTCTTACACTAATAATATACTTGAATGAAGTGATCGAAAAATACATGTAAAGAAAGACCATTTAAAAAGACCTTCAAAGATCAAATCATGCCTGCACATCCAACTATCATCTAAACAATATTGCTAGTGTGTCTTCCATATGCAGCTGATGTCCTTTCTCCTTTGTGTAGTACTTGAGACACATAGGTAATTTGGCAATTCTTTATACTAACCTAGTAAATAGTAAATATTAGGGATGCACCGATACTAGACCTTTTCGCGAGTATCAGTACTCGCGAAAATTTGCCGATACCGGAAACCGATACCGGAAGTGGCCGGAAGTGACGTCGGCTTGTGCGGATGTCGAGAGCAGATAAAGATTGTGGCCCGTCATTTTGCGGTGAGTGCTGTTACATGACGCATGTCTGTGGTGCTGTCTCCTCCAGGCTGTCTGTACTTATGTGGACAGTTACACGGTTACACCATGTCCCGCATGGCGGTCAGTGAGTGCTTTGTTTGTTGCTGTCTCCTCTCCTGTCTTTGTGCTACTATATGCCCCGCTTGGCGGGCTGGACATTGAGTGCTGTTACATGTCCCACACCACAGCAAGCATGGCGGCCAGGGACTGTGATTGTTACCCGTTACATATCCCACACCACAGCAAGCATGTCTCTCTCTCTGCTTACATGGGGGACAGTGAGTGTTACCTGTTACATGTCCCACCACAGCATGTCTCTCTCTGCTTACATGGAGGCCAGTGTGTTACCTGTGTTACATGTCCCACCACAGCATGTTTCTATCTGCTTACACGGAGGCCAGTGAGTGTTACCTGTTACATGTCCCACCACAGCATGTCTCTCTCTGCTTACATGGCGGCCAGGGAGTGTTACCTGTGTTACATCATACATGTCCCACACCACAGCATGTCTCTCTCTGCTTACTTGTAGGCCAGTGAGTGCTGTAAACCACTTTACATGTCCCAGGCACCCACATGTCTCTTGCTTACATCATGTCCCATTGTCCCCTGTCCAGCTGTGTATGCATTGTGCACCCTTTCCTTTACAATTAGAGTAGTAATTTACTTTTTTTTGCACTTTGTCCTTACATTTATCCATCTAGTCACGTGGTATTGTGCAGTTTTTACTTTACTGGCTGGTTTCTCAAGAACATTCTCTGTTTTTCTTTTGTAGCGTTCTTCTTCTGTTACCGTACCCCAAGTGCATGCCAGATGGATTTTCTGTTCCCCGCTGGGTTACTTGGCCATACCAAGATGCTGGATGTTCGCATGGCTGCAGGAAGAACAAGTGACGACAAGTGAGTGCAGCAGAACTTCATTATATTTGAAAATTGGTCAGATGTTTGTCTTACTGAGTTAGAAGTGTCACATGTGAATGTTTGAAAACCATGGCATTTCTAAAGGCTCAAAATTTTTTTGTTTTCCTTTTTTTTTTTTCCTCAGAGACTTATTTATTTCAGACTTTCAGTGTAAGGGATGCCAGCAAAATGTCAGCAGTTTGGAAGTTTTTTAAAATCTGTGAAACCAGACTGCAAACTTTGTTCTGCAAAAATATCAAGATAAGAATCAAAAGTTAGTTCTTATAATACCAGTAATCTCTTAAAAAAAACTCAAAATGAAACACAAGAGTAAGGATGGAGAATTTACCGTCGCTAGCACTGCCACTCAGCAGCTGACACTGCAGCAAACCCTTGAAAGATAAGAAAAATATTCCATGGATAACCCAATGGCTATAAAAATATCTGAGGCCAGAAATATGATAAAACGTGTGGAAGATGCTGGTCTTCAGAGTCTTTCATGTGTTGCACATATACTGCAGCTGGCTGTCTCAGAGGGTCTTTTATCACAGCGCAGCATTACGGATGCTGTGAGAGTAGGGCGCAAAATAGTTGGCCACTTTAAACATTCAAACCTGGCATATTTTTGGCTGCAAGATATTCAGCTCCAACTTGGCCAACCCATTAAAAGAGATCTATTGTAATAAGATGCAGTGCTACTTATAACAAAATACTGTATATCAAGTGAAAAAACAATATATAAAAAGTGCACAAAACTATAATCCCTCTGTATAGGGAAAGTGCTCAGCACAAAAATCTACTCAAAACATATAATCTGTGCGAATCATATTATGACATAATAAAAAAATGTTATCCAACGTGATCACTAAAGTCATAATAACAAACCAGAAGCAGCGCAGTCATTAAAATAGTAATATAAAGTCCAAGATATATGAAAGAGATTGCAGTCTAATCCACCGGTGCTCAGACGGTTAAACCACAGACGGTGACACAAATCCTCCACCAACATCTACTGTGCTCACCTCCCAGTTTGACCCCAGTTTCACTAGAGGGTCAAACGCATATTGCAATTGTAGTGAAAAATCACGTCCAGATCTTCAGACCTCAATATCTATACTCCGCACAGCTCATCACAAATCGGGCGGCCAGTGGTAATATATATGTGAGAAGGAAGATATACTAAGTGCAGACTGTCTCATAGAAAAATTAAATTTTATTAAAACACAGTCTACTCACATAACACTGGTAAGGTGCGGGCATTCAGGAGAAATCACCAAAGGATCTCCTTGCTGCTAATCCTAACAGTTTCAGGCGAGCCCTCCCGGGTGTCTCTCCCACGCTCCTTCGCTCCTCACAGCGGCAGCGGGTGACGTTCGGATCGGTCCTTTCCCCCGTACGCGTTACGGCAAGAGTGCCTTCCTCGGCGGGGTGGAGCCTGCTACGTCACCACGCTTCTGCTGTTTTAAATAGAAACCCAAGTAACCAAGGGAGCCGCCCATCGATCGGCTCGCCCGGTGTATGTGCTTATATGCACAATAAAAGGAGTTTCTTACTTTACTGAGCCTTCGGCTCGCTTAGTATATGTGCTCAGATCCGCAATGGACAAACTTTCCTATTTGTCTGAGCCCAACCAGGACAGTTATATAGTACCTAAAAAGTCATAATCCGTACAAAATAGTGCCTTGGAACAAAATTCATATATTATAAGACATCTCCCGCTACCAACTGGGAGGAGCAGCCAGAGCATTTAATAATCTATCTAAAATCATATATTTTAATACAATAAAACCCAAATAATAAATTGCAAAAATAAAAACAAGACATACATAAAATTAACATATAATTAACACTATTAAAATTGCATGAATATTTAGTAAGACCAATCATTATTTGTTGGATATAAAACAGTTAAGATCAAATTCTACGTTGAGACCCAGGGGGCGCATAACCTGGGCCTCAAAGATCCAGAACGACTCTCTCTGACTAAGAGCTCTTAAAAAGTTACCCCCCCTCCAATGTTTCGTGACCCTCTCTATCCCCCAAAAACGTAAATGTTTGGGGTCTCGTTGATGGAAATTTTTAAAATGCCGAGAGACATTATGGGAAGGGTCCCCTTTTTTAATATTAGTAACGTGTTCCCCAATCCTTACAGCCAAAGTCCTTGAAGTGCGACCTACATATTGTAGGCCACAGCTGCACTCTAACATATATACCACCCCTTCTGTTTGGCAAGTAATTAAATTCTTGATTTGGTAGTTATTGCCGGTGGTGTGAGCCTGAAATTCTTTGCATTTGACACCCCCTTTTGAAAGTCTGCAAGCTTTACATCTCCTGCATGGATAAAATCCAACAAGAAATGAGAAGAGGGAATTTTCCTTAATTTTAGGTGGGTCAATTACTCCTGGGGCTATTCGATCTCTTAATGTCGGGGCCCTTCTATATATGAAACCCGGTTTGGGGGGAAGGATAGGACCCAAAACCTTATCTTTGAGAAGAATCCCCCAATGTTTCCTAATAATCCGCTCTACTTGTTTATGCTGAATATTATAATCAAGGAGTATTTTAAGCTGTGGAGCCTGCTCTACATAATCAGTTCGATCTCCAATCAATTGCTTCCTGTCAAGATTTTTAACTTTTTCTAGTTCATTGGAGAGATGTAGTCTATCATAACCCTTCATTACAAATCTTTCAGTTAACACTTGTGATTGTGTGAGGAAGTCACTTTCTGAAGTGCAGTTTCTTTTTAAACGCACATATTGTCCCTTGGGTATGTTACAAAGCCATGTACGGTGATGACAGCTATCGACCGGAATGTAGCCATTCCGGTCCGTTGGCTTAAAATAATTCTTGGTCTTGAAACACTCTCCATCCCTGGAGATTTCCAAGTCCAAGAAAACCATATTCAGCCTGTCAACTTTCCAGGTCAGGATTATGCCTTTGCTATTATCATTAAGGCCAGTGATGAAATTATTCAGTGAAGATTCGTCTCCTTCCCAAATTAAAAACAAATCATCAATGTACCTTTTATAGCATCGGAGTTGTTCTGGACGCTCTTTAAACACTGCCTCTTCCTCCCAGTGAGCCATAAATAAATTGGCTACACTGGGAGCGAAGCGAGCGCCCATCGCAACTCCTCTGATTTGCAAATAAAACTGTTGTTGGTACCAAAAATAATTTTTTTGTAAACAAAATTTCAGGCTATCCAACAGAAATGACTGATGCTCCGGTCCTAAGTCAGAGGACTCAAAGGCCCATTTTACTGCTGATATAGCATCGGCATGACTGATAATAGTATATAACGATCCAACATCGGCCGTAACCAAAAAACACTCAGTTGTACATTTAGCAGCTTCCAATATTTGTATCATGTGCTTAGTGTCCCGAAGATAGGCCTTAGTTCCGGTTACTAGGGGTTTAAGGAAAACATCTATATACTGTCCTACCCTTGCTGTAACAGAATCAATTCCGTTAACTATAGGTCTGCCTGGAGGGCGGACCTTGTTCTTGTGAATTTTGGGGAGGCAGTAGATGATTGGTGTCCTACAGGCTGATGGTTCTAAATAAGATGACTCTTTTCTATTTAAAACACCCTGTTCACTACCTTTTTTAACCAAGGTATGTAAGGCCTGTTGATACTCAGCCACAGGATTCTTAGGGAGTACTTGATAGGTTTCCCTATCATCAAGCAGGTCTTTCATAACTTCTTTATAGTAGGATTTACTTAGGATAACAAGACCCCCTCCCTTATCCGCTGGGCGGATGACAATGTTTTTATTTTCTTCCAACGAGGCAATGCCCTTTTGGATATAGGAGGGGTTTCTGACTCTCTTTACCCTTAAGAGCTCTTAGTCAGAGAGAGTCGTTCTGGATCTTTGAGGCCCAGGTTATGCACCCCCTGGGTCTCAACGTAGAATTTGATCTTAACTGTTTTATATCCAACAAATAATGATTGGTCTTACAAAATATTCATGCAATTTTAATAGTGTTAATTATATGTTAATTTTATGTATGTCTTGTTTTTATTTTTGCAATTTATTATTTGGGTTTTATTGTATTAAAATATATGATTTTAGATAGATTATTAAATGCTCTGGCTGCTCCTCCCAGTTGGTAGCGGGAGATGTCTTATAATATATGAATTTTGTTCCAAGGCACTATTTTGTACGGATTATGAATTTTTAGGTACTATATAACTGTCCTGGTTGGGCTCAGACAAATAGGAAAGTTTGTCCATTGCGGATCTGAGCACATATACTAAGCGAGCCGAAAGCTCAGTAAAGTAAGAAACTCCTTTTATTGTGCATATAAGCACATACACCGGGCGAGCCGATCGATGGGCGGCTCCCTTGGTTACTTGGGTTTCTATTTAAAACAGCAGAAGCGTGGTGACGTAACAGGCTCCACCCCGCCGAGGAAGGCACTCTTGCCGTAACGCGTACGGGGGAAAGGACCGATCCGAACGTCACCCGCTGCCGCTGTGAGGAGCGAAGGAGTGTGGGAGAGACACCCGGGAGGGCTCGTCTGAAACTGTTAGGATTAGCAGCAAGGAGATCCTTTGGTGATTTCTCCTGAATGCCCGCACCTTACCAGTGTTATGTGAGTAGACTGTGTTTTAATAAAATTTAATTTTTCTATGAGACAGTCTGCACTTAGTATATCTTCCTTCTCACATATATATTACCACTGGCCGCCCGATTTGTGATGAGCTGTGCGGAGTGGAGATATTGAGGTCTGAAGATCTGGATGTGATTTTTCACTACAATTGCAATATGAGTTTGACCCTCTAGTGAAACTGGGGTCAAACTGGGAGGTGAGCACAGTAGATGTTGGTGGAGGATTTGTGTCACCGTCTGTGGTTTAACCGTCTGAGCACCGGTGGATTAGACTGCAATCTCTTTCATATATCTTGGACTTTATATTACTATTTTAATGACTGCGCTGCTTCTGGTTTGTTGTTATGAGTTTTAGAGGTTGATCACCTTGGATGTTCAGCGAGCAGTCGGACTTTTATTTTCAATTAATTACATGTGTTTTTTTTTCATTTCACTAGCAGCGCTGATTGCATTACACACTGTGATCACTAAAGTGCTTGTGCATATAAATCAATCTGTAATAGTCAATAAGCAGCTTGAAACAGTCCATGAGACAAAATACACTCAGATCGAGTAAGGGATAGGTTCACAGCTGGGATAGTAGGTATCCGATAGGTGCCCAACGATTCAGAGAGTGCTCACACACGGTCCTCCACACTAAATATTGGCCACTCACCTCAAACCTCTCTTTAAATGCGCCTTTAACAATGAACACCCCAGTCCTATATGGTACCTCTCCAGCCATCACAACAACCAACTTATGTAAATGTGGATCACAGATCTCCCACAAAGTAAAATATGAAAAAAAGGGATACAATATAGTGCTCTCCGTTTGAACTACTTTAATCTCCCCAATGCTTATAAGACACTTACAAGATAAAGCACATTAAGCCGTGCCAGCTAATTACCGCATATACAGTCCATTCATTCGTAGTGGCTGCAATGTGACGTCCGGACATACGACTCCTCCCCTAGATGCGTGTTGTCAAGGCGTGACTTCTTCTTCTTCGATCCTTACTGAAGAAGCCACGCCTTGACGAGGAGTTCCCTGACATCCCAGCAGAGGATTCAGCCACAGAGGAGTCTGAGACAAATGAAAGACTGGATCCTTTAGGAGCTCAGTCACAAAAGCTACTCGTACCTGCCTTGACATGCAGAGTGCGCACGGCTTTCAGATTACCTTCTGTACAGGTACCTGAAAAAACCTTCTCCTCCTTGGGGTCATCGAAAACCCCGCAGAGCTCTCAGGGCTTCCCTCTACATCCACTGTTGGAACAAGTGGTATATTCATATTGGGAACACCCTGAGTTGTTATTCCTCCCAAGAGATTCTCCTTATTGTATCCCATGCAGAAAAGTTTTTTGAAGAAATGGGAGGTGCCGGCAGTGGATGCCGCAGTCTCTTCCCTTTCAAAAACCCTGACCTGTCCCGTGGATAATGCTCAGGGGTTTAAGGGCCCAGCAGACAAAAAGTTGGAATCCTTACTTAAAGCCTCCTTTGCCCTAGCATTTCAGCCATTCAGCCGGCAGTTGCTGCAATAGGGGTGTGCCAGGCCCTGAGTAATCAGGCCATGCATACAGGAGAAGAGGAGGAGTCTCTTAATTTACCACAGGCTTTATGCTTTGCTGTAGATGCCTTGAAGGACTCTGTACAGCAGGTCTCTAGAATGGCCCTTTTGTCTGTGCATATGCACAGAATTCTGTGGTTAAAGAATTGGGCAGCTGAGCTCCCTTGTAAAAGGTTACTGACAGGGTTTCCCTTTCATGGTGAGCGCCTGTTTGGAGAAGATCTGGATAAATACATTCAAAAGATCTCTGGCGGTAAGAGTACTCTGTTACCAGTCAAAAAGCCAGCTAAGCGGTCTTCTGCTAAGCCTCCAACTGCAGGTTCCTCTAGCTTTACAGGATCTAGGCATTCGCGACAGCCACAAGGCCCTGTGTTTAGAGGTAAACAGGGCCAGGGGTAGAAAAGGCCATGGGCCCAAGGGTCCTCCAAGCATAAGTCCAAACCTTCCTTGTGAAGGGGCGCCCCCACTCACTCGAGTGGGGGGAGGCTGTTACGCTTTGCAGGAGTATGGCAGGACATCAAAGACAAATGGGTGGTATCCCTAGTGTCTCTAGGCTACAAGCTGGAGTTTGGGGATTGGCCCCCTCAGAGGTTTCTAAAGTCTAGGATGCCTGCAGATCCGGTAAAAAAGGATCAGCTGCTCAAAGCATTAGGTCATCTGACCCTGCAAGGGGTAATTGTGGAGGTACCAGCAATAGAGAGGGGTACAGGGGTTTACTCAAACCTGTTTACTGTACCAAAGCAAAATGGGGAAGTAAGACCAATTTTGGATCTCGAGGCCCTAAACCAGTTTCTGGCAGTGCGGTCATTTCGAATGGGGTCCATTTGGTTAGTGCTCGCCTCTCTTCAAAAAGCAGATTTTCTATGTCTCGATAGATATCAAAGATGCGTATTTACATGTACCAATCTTCCCTCCTCACCAGAGGTTTTTACGCTTTTCGATAGCACAGCAGCATTACCAATTTGTGGCCTTGCCATTCGGTATTGCGACAGCACCCAGAGTTTTCACAAAGGTGCTGGCCCCCGTGCTGGAGCTTTTGAGATCAAGAGGAGTATTGATCTCGTGTTACCTGGATGACCTCCTGATCAGGGATCAATCCAGGGAGAGGCTCAGTTCCAGTCTGGCTTTGACGCTCCAGGTGCTGGAGAATTTGGGCTGGATCATCAACCAGGGCAAGTCCTCCTTGATTCCGGTGCAATGCCTGGAACATCTGGGTCTGCCATTAGACACCAGACGGGAACGTTTTTCTACCCCTCAGGAAGGTCAACGATCTCAGGAGCCTGGTAAGGCGGGTAAGAGATCAAAGACATCCGTCAATCCGACTCTGTATGAGTATGTTGGGCAAGATGGTAGCCTCATTCGAAGCTATTCCTTTTGGCCAATTTCATTCCAGAATAATTCAGAGGAACATTCTGGCAGAATGGAACAAGAGAGCTCAATCTCTCGATTGCAACATGACCTTGACCCCCACGTCACGGCACAGTCTCAGTTGGTGGTTGGTCCGCACAAACCTGACGCAGGGGAGATCCTTCCTCCCAGTTTTCTGGGAGATGGTCAACACGGACGCCAACCTTTCAGGTTGGGGAGCGGTCATGAGGGACCTCACAGTTCAGGGAACCTGGTCGCGAGCAGAACAGAAGCTTCCCATAAACATCTTGGAACTGAGGGTCATTCGGCTAGCTCTGAGTCATTGGACGGTCAAGCTTCATGGTCACCCAGTAGGGGTTCAGACAGACAATGCCATGACAGTGGCTTATATCAACCACAAAGGCTGCACCAGGAGCAAGGGGGCACACGAGGAAGTGAGCCTATTGCTCAAATGGGCAGAGTGTCATGTGCCAAGGATCTCTGCGGTTTACATTCCAGGAGTGGAAAATTGGAAGACGGACTTTCTGAGTCACCAGCAGGTCATGTCAGGGGAGTGGTCCTTGCACGCTGAGGTTTTCCAAGAATTATGCAGGTGTTGGGGGACTCCAGAGGTGGATCTGATGGCCTCTCGGTTCAACAACAAGGTCCAGCACTTCATTTCCAGAGCAAGGGATCCCTTTGCCATGGGGGTGATTGCCCTGGTGTTCCCTTGCGATTAGTTCTCTCTAATGTATGCCTTTCCCCCAGTCTCTCTTCTCCCGCACCTCTTATGCAGGATTCAGGAAGAGACACTAGCAGTTATACTGGTGGCTCCGGCATGGCCCAGGAGGTCCTGGTATCCGCATATAGTCAGGATGGCAGTGGATGGTCCTTGGCGGATACCAATCCACCCGGATCTGTTATCCCAAGGGCCCCTGCTTGCCCAAAATTACCTATGCTAAATTTGATAGCGTGGCTATTGAAGCCACAGTGCTGAGAGAAAGGGGTATCTCAGGGGCAGCTACCCTTATGAATGCGAGGAAGATCTCCACTAGTGAGATCTACCATAGAGTCTGGAAGACTTATATTGGTTGGTGTGAAGTCAAAAGATGGCACCCACACAGATATGCAATTGGAAGGATTCTGGCCTTCTTGCAAGCCGGAGTGGATTTGACGCTTGCCTTGACCACTATCAGGGTACAAGTCTCGGCCTTATCTGTGTTTTTTCAGAGACCTCTGGCTATGCACTCTTTGGTCAAAACTTTTCTGCAGGGGGTGGCACATGTGGTACCACCAATTACTCGTCCTCCTTGTCCTTGGGACCTGAATCTGGTATTATCGGTACTGCAAAGACAGCCCTTTGAACCTATCAGGGAAATTCCCTTGGTCCTTTTGGTACAGAAGTTAGCCTTCCTAGTTGCCGTTACTTCAGCTAGGAGGGTGTCTGAGTTGGCAGCTCTCTCTTGTAGAGAACCGTATTTAAGATTACACCAGGACAAGGTGGTCTTGCGGCCCCTTCCGTCTTTTTTGCCTAAGGTGGTATCAGATTTTCACCTCAACCAAGATATTGTGTGACCCTCCTTTTTTCTGCATCCGACTTCCCTAGAGGAGAAACGGTTGCACTCGCTGGATCTGGTTCGAGCGATTAAGGTCTATCTTGAAAGGTCTGAGGACTTCAGGAAGACTGAAGCCTTCTTTGTATTTCCGGAAGGCCCTAAAAAGGGTCAGGTGGCATCCAAGTCAACTATTTCTCTTTGGATCCGTCAATTGATTACTCAGACTTGTGCTCTGAAGGGGAAGGCTCCTCCTTTTAGGATAAGAGCCCACTCCACCAGGAGGGCAGGTACAGATATGTAAGGCCGCGACCTGGTCGTCGATACATACATTCACCAGGTGGATGTCAGGTCAGCAGAGGAGGCATCCTTTGACTGCAGTGTTTTAAAGCACTGCGATATAAAGAGACGTGTGTCTCCCTCCCCTCGTGTATTGCTATGGGACGTCCCATAAGTATATGAATATATAGCCTGCTCTGTGTCCCATGATATCCGAGAAAGAAAATAGGATTTTTCCTACAGACTTACCTGTAAAATCCATTTCTTTCGAAGGACATCACGGGACACAGAGGTCCCTCCCCTCTTTGTCTTGTGCAGTTCATTGCTTGCTACAAAACTGACGTGCTCCCAATGTGGGAGGGGTTATATAGGAGAGGGTACTTCCTGTTTCCTGTTTTTTATAAAACACCAGTGTCCATTCACCTATAGGTGGCCTATAACCCATAAGTATATGAATATATAGCCTGCTCTGTGTCCCGTGATGTCCTTTGAAAGAAATGGATTTTACAGGTAAGTCTGTAGGAAAAATCCTATTTTTCAGGAGTTTAGTGGCAGGGAAGTTTACAGGCAGAAAAAATTCCAAAGGTTTCATTTGGATTTTTTCTTCTGCCTGCCTGCCACTAAACTCCTGAAAAACCTATAGTGTGCAATGCCTGGCCAATGGACACATAGCATAGGTATTGGTTAGCAACATGGAGGGGAGTTAACAGGCAGAGAAATGGCTCAAACAGCTCAAACACCATCAGCTGCTTTGAGCTGCATTGTGCATGAGGCTATTGCTAGGGAATAACACATCCTTCTTGCCATCCTGGAATAAATAATTCATGTGTTCTGTGATTGTCTGTGAAATGTGTTTCTTTCACAAATGTGTAAGAAGTTAAACTAGAAGCAAACACACATGGCATGAGAGAATGATACCGTTCTTCTAGTGTGCTTGCTCCTCCTCATGCCTATACTACAGAACTGTAATGCATTTGGTTGGTTGTGAACTTGTTGTGATGTTTACATGTCATTGACATTATAATTTAATATGTTCTGTGCAATTTGAGTTTTCAGAACTTTTTGACAAGCAAATAAAAACATTTTCTTTGTTTCATAATGTCTTTTGGAGTTACAATACAATGTAATAAAGGAAACTAACAGAATTCTTCATTCCCTTTAAAAAATGGTCACAGGACAAAAAAATAGCTATCGGAAATTGATATCGACGTCTACCTAAGGTAAAGTATCGGTACTCGTACTCTGTGGCAAAAAAAGTGGTATTGGTGCAACCCTAGTAAATATATAAACATATTACCTAAGCTCTTATCTCTGAGTTGTCTTTTTTATTTTTTCTAAACTGAACATGCTCAAAACTTCTTACCCTTTCCAGCCCTCTTAATTTAGCTGCCTAGTGCCTACCTATAAACCCTCTCAAAAATGGCAAAAGGTGTGAAAACTACAACCTAAATGTGGCCTTACAAGTCATCTATATGAGGGTATTTATATACTGCCATAACGTGTTTTTATGTGCCTTTTCATACATCCCAAGATTTTGTTTGCTTTTACAGCTGCTTATTGACATTAGTTTTCTTTTTTAGGCTTTTTTACCTTTACTTTAACCACTTGCAGACCGCCAACCGCAGGTTGACAGCGACAAGGTGGTTCCTTATCGCAAATCGCCGTCATAAGACGGCGGCTGTGATAACGCTCACTGTGTTCGGGGAGGGCCAGGGAGTGGGTGCGGCGGCTTCGATTGCCGCCGGCTACCCGCGATGGCCCCCCCGGAGTGAAGGAACGGAGGTCTGTGTATGTAAACACGGACCTCCGTTCTGTGAAGGGGGAAGGGCTGTGATCACAGCCTTCCTGTATACGGAGGCTGTGACCACTTCCCTTCCCCAGCTAGAGCAGTCCCCACACAGTTAGAACACACCCAGGGAACATAGTTAACCCTTAGAGCGCCCCCTGCAGGTTAACCCCTTCACTGCCAATGACATTTACACAGTAATCAGTGCATTTTTATAGCACTGATCGCTGTATAAATGCCAATGGTCCCAAAAAAGTGTCAAAATGGTCCGACATGTCCGCTGAAATATCGCAGTACCGCTAAAAACCACAGATCGCCGCCATTACTAGTAAAAAATTAAAAAAAATAAAAACCCCAAAAATGAATTCTCATCATCCGTAAACGCGACCACTTTTGCAAAACCAATCTATAAACGCCGATTGCGATTTTTTTTATCGCAAATATGAGGAAGAATATAAATCGGCCAAAAACGGTGAAAAATATTTATATTTATTTTTTGGATTTGCATTTTAGCAAAAAGTAAGAAATTTGGGTTTTTTTGCAAAATTGTCGCTCTTCTTTTGTTTATAGCGGCGATCAGAAATGACGCAGAGGGGATCAAATACCACCAAAAGAAAGCTCTGTTTGTGGGAAAAAAGGGACGCAAATTTCGTTTGGGTACAACGTCGCACGACCGCGCAATTTTCAGTTAAAGCGACGCAGCGCCGAATCGCAAAATGGGCTCCGGTCCTAAAGCTGGAAATCCTTCCGGGGCTGAAGTGGTTAAGCTAGTGATCCTGCTAGTAAGTCTGTTTTCTCAGAGGGGTTTTCTCATCTAAGCACACCCTTCTGCCTGCATGCCTGAGCTAAGATCAGGTGGATTCCAGGTTGTAAATGCTACATAAATAATCTACTTCTAATCAAGGTGGCTGTGGCCAGAAATATTAGAGGGTGTTTTTTAAAGTGATTTCTCAGCAAAATAAAGCATGTTAGACGTGGATTGATGGGTGAGTTTGCTTTTAATATTAAAAATAAATCAAATAGCATTATTGGTTTGTGGTGCTCAGATGCACTGTAGTTCTGATTTAAGTTTTTTTTTAATTTATTTTAACCTGATAATCCTGCCACTCCCTTTAACAGACCAAGCTGTCCAGCAAACGCGGCACTTAGAGGGTTGAGACACACTATTTTAACATTGATAGGGGCACTTACAATAGTTAGCATTCATTCATATATTGAGACAAACTTTTAACACTGACCGTGGCGCTTACAATAATTAGCTTTTATTCATATATTTAGAAAAACTATTTTAACACTTACAGGGGTGCTTAGAATGGTCAGCTTTTATTCATATACAGAATGTGAAATCTTTATGCCAATTAAAAAAACTGTTGCTTTAACTGCTTAAAAGGTGTTAGCTGTAGTTCGGCTTTCAATTGTTGCTCAAGTCCATGTAAATCTGCTACTGCATCTAATACTACCCTCTGCCCAAATTGAAAATGTCGCTTTCCAAAGGTGTGGAGACATGCTAAGACTAGAAGTGGGATACTAGCAAGATCAACAGGTGAAAATAAAAGAAAAAAAGCCTAAAAAAAGAAAACGGATGCAGCCATCACATTTAAGGTTTGAAAAGCTGCAATATACTGTATAGAATTTTTGGGGGGTTTAATACCGTTTTTAGACCCCTTTCACACTAAAAATAGCACCTGTATAGCGTCTGAAAAACTCCCTCCTCCCCATTCTCCCAAGTATGAAAGCTGGAGCGCTTTCACACTGGGGCGGTGCGCTTGCAGGATGTTACAAAAAGTCATGCAAGCAGCATCTTTGGGGCGGTGCGCTGAGCGGTGTATACACTGTTCCTCCACCGTCCCCTCCATTGAAATCAAGGGACGGCGCTTCAGAAGCAGCTGTACACCGCCTCGGAAGTGCCGCACGGCGGTGCTCCAACCTGCATAGTGGCACCGTAGCGCCGCTATAATAGCGGTAGAAAAGCCGCTAATTAGTGGCGCTTTACCGTTTACCAACCCTCCCTGCCCCAGTGTGAAAGTGCCCTAAGTGTTGCTGCTATACTTACTTGAACCAGTGTTCCATGCTTTCTCCATCTCCAGCTTCTATCTCCATCAAAGCTGCCACCAAAAGACCCATTGTTGGCTTAATTGGCCACTGAGCCCAAGTACTGCATCATAAGAGTAGATCCCGTGCTTCCCCATATAAAAAAAATCAGGTATTTTGAAATGGCAGCTATGAAGGAGTAGCAGGGAAGTTGTGGTTGGTGGGGGTAGGATTTGTGCAGATACTGTCACTTTGCTGTGAATGGGTAAGATGACATTATGTCTTTGAAGGCTTGTTGGCTTTTCAGAAGTAATTATTTATTAAAAATATGAGTATTTGAACCTTAGCTATGTAGAAAACTCAAACTGCAATATTTTTCAAAGTATTTCTTTACACTGTGTCGCTTCAAAATGGTTTTTAATGCCTTCTTAAAAATGGATTTTAGATCTCTTACTAGTCTTCACCTTGAGGCAGCCTCAAGCTTCATAGCAGATAGACCTGTGAACACAGCACACCAGGTAAAGTGTACTGTACAGGGTTAATAAGATCCTGATCACATTTCGTGTAGCAGTAACATTTGTTCCCACTCGCATTTTCTTGTGTAATTTATTGGCGTTTCTGGTTGTTACGCATAGGGTAGCCCATTCACTTAAATGAGGTGCCCTATGGACCTTTGTTGTGCCAAAGAAGTCCATGTAACAAATATTGGTGCTGAGCCAGGCGTGTTTTTTTCTTTTATAGCTAATTTTTAGCAAAAATCTAAACTCTAAGTAGATGCTAGTAAGTTGTATCAGCCACCTGCCTAAAGTAATAATTGTTCATTTTCACAGCAAAACAATATACTGTATATTTGAATGCAATCCACATATTCTATCCAGTACAGGTCATTCACGACACGAGGCACTGTGGGGAATTACTGCAACTATGTGCAAGAAAGTTACCATTTACAGAACTAAATAAAAATACTCCTTTAGTAATTGAATTCCTTAACTAAACAAATGTATCCACTACAGTTGTAATTCTTGTATTTTCCCAGACTCAATCGGTATATGTAATACATTGAGCTGTAAGCTAGTAGATTAAATCGATCCTCATAACAACATAGCTTTTTGTCTTATTTTTATTATTTTTTTTTTTTTGTGCATCTGCCATTGCATAGACCATATAAAGATATACGGTATGCTGCACGTGGTGGTCCCGCCCTTTCCGTTGTGGTCACCCCCCCGTGCTTAAATATAGTGATCAGGAGGCGGGAGACTATGGGCTGGATCCACCGCGGGTAGCGTTAATTAGATCAGCTAGTTTCTTTTTGATTTTTTTTGTAAATGGCTTTTTTAAGGTTCTGCGTAATGGTTTAAATTTGGGGTTACTTGGTATTTCTTCATATTTTTTTTTTTTTTGATTGTGAATAGGAGGTATGTGTCTAATTGGCTTGTTTGCTGCAGCTGAGTGTCGGATCTAGGTGTCCGCTGTCAAAATTTATAGAACACAGCAGAAGCAACCCAACTGGTTAAGACTAAGCGCCTGTTGGGCGCGAAACATGTTATCCATCTCCTGTCCCCCACTGTGATGTTTTGTCCATATTGTGGATTTTATCAATAAACTTATAAACAGTGCTGCCATCCAAATCTGTTTGTGTGTCTGGTAAGTTGTATCAGCCTCTGGATTCTCATATGATGACTACAGTAATAAAATCTTCCGTCAGGATTGTTGCTATAATGCTACCTGTATTGTAATGGCAAGCTATCACTGAATATGATTATAGGGTTTAAAATAGTAGGCGCCATGCGTAACTGTAAATTGTCATCTCTTCACCTCTATTTTGAAACGTGTTAAATAATGTGACATTTCAATGAAAAACAGAACCTGCATAAAGTAATAATTGTTAATTTTTAATCCACATATTCTGTCCGGTGCTGGTCACCCACCACTGGGCACTATGGGGAATTACTGCTACTATGTACAGGAAAGTTACTATTTACAGAACTAAATAAAAGTGCTCCTTTAGTAATTGAATTCCCTAACAAATACATAACCACTACAGTTGTATTTCATGAATTCCCCTTTAAATTAATATTGCCAGTTCACAAGCCCAGACATACCCCGGCATAGTTGGTAATTATAGATGAGGTGCTGTAATGAAAAGGTTCCTCTTACAGTGCCTAACGTTACATGAAGTGTCGAAAATCTATATAACATCTATTTCTAGCTTCTATTTTGGGAACAGCAGTTATATAACAAAATATAATTCAGCCCGTGGCCCATGCAATGGATGAGCAGCTCCCAAGCAGACAGGAATTCTATAGCACAGTAAGTAGAATGACCTAGAGTACATAGTAACAGGTATAATACATGTATTTTGCATACATTCATTCAAATCAAATGGCAGTGCAAATGTTATGATAGAAGACCTTTTAACCTCCCTGGCGGTATGATTATTTCAGATTTTGGTGCTGAAAGCGGTACCATTATTTTGCATAGAAATTTGGCGTTTTATATTGTAGGCCTGTAATTCTTAGGAATAACTCACTTAAATCTGTCCAAACAAGAGTCTAGTAGACATCCCGGGTATGATAAAGTTTGAAACATGAAATCATAAATTATAATATAATAAATAACTAAAAATAATTATCAAAAATAATAACGTAATAGTGATAAAATGTATTCAATAATGTTATCAAACCAAAAACACTGAAATTTGCTCAGTTGCAGAATTGTCGCTGTCGTCACTTTAAGTGTCTGATGATAAATTTCCCCAAAAATCAGTATCACTCAATTCTGCAAATGATTCTTATTTACTATCGCTGTTTTCTAGATGATCAAAAACCACTTTTGACGTAAAGGGACACTTTTTGGTTGCCATGGACATTCTCAAGTTTCCAGGCAGAAAAAATGACATATATAATATAAAAGTGCATGCAGTGCACTGGGCAAACCACTAGGGACAAAGGGGATGTGAAAGGATTTCATACAGTAGTGTAATCTTACAGATTACAGTGTACTGTATGTATACTGTGTGTTTCACTTTTTGAATTTCCCGCCGGTCTCCACCCCCGTGTGAAGCGGCGCTCGCAGGGAACAGAGCCCGGCACACAGAGGCATCGGGCAGAGGACAGAGCCCGCAGACACAGCGGGGGACATCACTGGTTCCAGGGGACAAGGTGAGTAACGCTGCCGTGGATGCAGCGATGCAATCCCGAGTGTGGCTCGGGGTTACCGTTCTTGGTACAGAAAATCCACCCCGAGCCACACTCGGGAATACCGCCAAGCAGGTTAAGCAGTATTTCTAGGAATTGGTACTTTTGGATCTTTTTGGTTAACTGGAATTGTTCGCTTCTGGTGCAGAGTCCAGGGGATTCTAGAACTCCAGTGCAAGATGGCCTTATACCTTTTGTTAGAAGAAATGACCTACAAATTTCAATGCTTAAACATAATGTTAGGAGTTAGGGTTATGAGATTGGGTTAAGGTTAGCACTAGAGTTGATCGAACCTCTGGAAGTTCGGGTTCTGCAGGTTCGGCCGAACTTTGGGAAAAAGTCCGGGTTCGGGACCAGACTTGACCCGAACTTTGTCCCGGATCCCGAACCCCATTGAAATCAATGGGGACCTGACTTTTAGGCACAAAAATGGCTGTAACAAAGTCCTGGCGAGTCCTAGAGGTCTTCAAAAGGAAGGAAAATGGGGGTAAGAGTCGGACAAGTGCCCTACAAAGAAATGGGGATAGGGAAATAACTAAAAATAATTTTTTAGCTAAAATCACATAAAAAAATAAAAAATGGAGGTGGATGTGGAGTTGGAGGTTGAGGAGGCGGTGAAAGTGGCGGTGGAGGAGGAGGAGGTAGCCAACACTGTTTTTTTATTTTTGTGCAAGAAATGCAACGCTGGCCGCAAATGCAGTTTTTGGATTTTTTTTTTTTAAACCAGCAATGTAGACATTTTTTTTATTTTTGTGCAAGATAATGCACCGCTGGCCGCAAATGTAGTTTTTAGAACTTTTTTTTTTTTAAAACCAGCAATGTAGATGCACTTTTTAATTTTGTGCGAGAAACAATAATCTGTCCCTTTAAGCAACAGCAGGAACCTCTCCCTATAGAACTAGGAGATGATTTTAGAACAATAATCTGTCCTTTTGTCACAACCGATGGAGGAGGAGGAGGTGGCGGTGAAAGTGGCGGAGGAGTTGGAGGTTGAGGTGTAGGTGGAGGTAAAAAATAAAAAAATACACTAAAATCGATTTTTTAATAAAAATCAATAAAGGGATAGGGGTAAAGAAACATCCCGTGAACAGG
>BLSH010219342.1:106242-120474 GCA_018402905.1 Glandirana rugosa | reverse complement strand
TTTCTTAGTGTGTACCTCCCATCCTCTGTGAGCTATTTCCTCTTCCTAGTTCACTCTACTCTGTAACTTCCTGTTCCGGGTGCACTCTGCTATTCTAGTTCCTCTTCCTGTGTCCTCTCTCTCATGAGGTAAAGAATATGGCTACATGCTAGAAGGCCTCACTCAATCCACTCGCATCCTAGGACACATTACTATGTTTTGACCTGCAGTTACCATCTTTCGACCATCTGTCACATTTGTTGTATGCTGTACCTGCTATTCCAATGAATAAACGCTCGTGGAAGAAATCGGTAATTGGTGAGTCACTATCTGATAAGAACTGTCTGCGGTGATCATATCTGCTTATACAGGCCAGGCATAGAGGTCTCAACAAGGGATAAGTCGCCATTACAACAGTTAGGAGTCAGAATACCCACAATGGCTTAGATGGAATATGTTGGGAGGTTGGAGAGTATTTTCCATAGCAATCTATGCACTTAGTTCTAAGCCAAATAAAATGAGCTGGGAAATACAACATATATATATATATATTTAAATTTAAATCTCACCCTTTGAAATTACTAGTATTTTATTTAGTATTGTATTTAATTTACTGTTATGTAAGTCATGTAAATTACTTTTAACATATTGTTTAATTCAAATTTCATCAATTATAATAATTATCATTAATTCATTCTCATAGTGTCCCAAATATTTTATGCTCCAAAGCCTTTTCCTGAGAACACAACAGAAAATATAGCAGACTATAGAAAAAAAAAACATGTGCTGGTTCCTTAGCATAAGGCTTCGTCTTCTGTTTATTCAGGACACTGGTTTAAGAGCATATTGCTGTCACTGGATTTGCAAACTGAATAGTTTGTGTTTGTGTTGACCTATGAAAATAAATGGTCTGCACTATTTACTATATTCTCAGAAAAATGAAGACCTGTGCTAAGTAGCTAAAAAAAATTCCCATGTGAGTTATTTTAAAATGTTTTTTGCTTTCTTTTATGTTGGAAAAAAATAAACCAGCTTTGTTCATTTACTATACGGACTACTGCCCCAATGCAGGCTGAAAATAACACAAAATACTGAAAGTGATTGTAAAGTCTTGTTTTTTTTCAATAAAAATAACAAACATGTTATACTTACCTCCCGGATCCCCCTCTTCTCGGGTCCCTCTTCAGCTCCCCTGCCCCCTCCCTCACTTTGAGTGCCCCCACAGCAAGCAGCTTGCTATGGAGACACCCGAGCTGAGTCACATTCAGACACAGAGCCGCAACCCGGCCCCACCCCCTCTCTCTCCTCATTGGCTAACTGAGTTGATTGACAGCAGCGGGAGCTAATGGCACCGCTGCTGTGTCTCAGCCAATGAGGAGGGGAGTCCCGGGTGGCTGAGGGAGTAATGGACATCGCTGGATCTAGATGGGGCTCAGGTAAGTATTAGCGGGGCAGAGGGGGGCTGCTGCACACAGAAGGCTTTTTATCTTAATGCATAGAATGCATTAATATAAAAAACCTTCTGTCTTTACAATCCCTTGAAGAGTAGACAATGTTATAAAACCAGTACATATGCTTTGGTAAGGTAGAACTCTCAGCAAGTTCTCTTTTGGACAGAGTTGAAAAGATCTCTCAGTTTTATACAGATATTTGTGACTGCCTTGGGGAAATTTTTCCTCACTTCCTGTTCTAGTGACCAATATCACCAAGTAAGGAAAAAAGCAAAAAAAAAATTAGTAAAAGCAGCACACTTTACACATATTGCACATAATTAGGCACACATTTAACCCCTTGATCACCTTAGATGTTAACCCCTTCCCAGCCAGTGTCATTAGTACAGTGACCGTGTATAATATTATCACTGATCACTGTATTAATGTCACTGGTGATGTCAGTGATAGTTAGTCAGTTCCCCCCAGTGTAAGTTAGTGTCAGATTGCCTCTCACACTATTGCAGTCCCATTTTAAGTCGCTGATTACTGCCATTAGTAGTATAAATAAATAAATAAAAATTACGGTATATATACCATAGTTTGTAGGTGCTATAACTTTTTTTAATTTTTTTTTTATTACAGGTACTTATATAGCGCTGTCAATTTACGCAGCGCTATACATATATATTGTACATTCACATCAGCCCCTACCCTCAAGGAGCTTACAATCTAGGGTCCCTAACTCACATTCACACATATACTATGGCCAATTTAGACAGGATCTAAGTTACCTATCAGCATGCCTTTGGAGTGTGGGAGGAAACCCACACAGGCACAGGGAGAACATGCAAACTCCAGGCAGATAGTGTCGTGGTTGGGATTTAAACCAGTGACCCTTTTGCTGCCAGGCAAAAGTGCTATCCATTACACCACTGTGCCACCGCCGCTAACTTTCATGCAAACCAATCAATATATACTTATTGGTATTTTTTTTTTATCAAAGACATGTAGCAGAATACATTTTAGCCAAAGTTTGTGAAGAAAACATTTTTATTGGATATGTATTATAGCAGAAAGTAAAAAATATTGTTTGTTTTTTCAAAAATTTTTTGCTTTGTTTTCATTTATATAATAAATTAGAAACTATTGTTTGTTTGTTTTTCAAGATTTTCAGTCATTTTTAGTTTATATAATAATAAAAAAAAAAAAAAAACAGCGGTGATCTAATATCCCCAAAAGAAAGCTCTATTTGTGTGAAATAAATGATATAACTTTTGTTTCGGTACAGCGTTGCACGACCACACAATTGCCAGTTAAAGTAGAGCAGTGCTAAATAGCAAAAAATTGCCTGGTCGTGAAAAGGCTAAAATCTTCCAGGGCTGAGGTGGTTAAAGCAGTATTAAACCCAAAAGCAAACATTTACTATATTACAGTTTACCAATTCTTAGATGTGATGGCTGCATTCATTTTCTTTTTAGGCATTATTTCTTCTATTTTCATCTGGTGATGAAAGTCAGCAAGTCCGTTGTTTTTTGAAAAGAACAAACTCTCCTGCGGATTGTATCAGTTACAGTGATGAGATAAACCATTTAACACTGGCAGGGGGTGCTTACAATGATCAGCTTTATTTCTTTATATAAAACCTTTATCCTAAAAGGAAACAAAACTGTCTGTGTAACTGATTATAAAGTGTGAGCTGGAATTTGGCTTCTATTTGTTCGTGTATCTAAATCTTCTAGTCCATCTAACGCTCCGCTCCCGCCAGACTGACAATGCTTCTGTCCAATTATGCTCCTTCATCCAGAATGGGGGCACTCTAATACTGGAGATCTGTTACTAGCCAGATCACCAGGTAAAAATAAAGGGGAAAAAGCCTAAAAAAAAAAAAAGAAAACTGATGCAGCCACCCCAAATAATGATTGGAAAGCTGCAATATTTTACATTTTTGGTTTTGGGCTTAATATCGCTTAATGCAGGAAATGCATTAAAATATAACTAAAAACAAAACTTTTTTTTTGTTTTGGACAGAGTGGAGATGGATTAGAATACCTATTTATTGCTGTCTGTGCCCCTGTCTGTTGAAAGATTTACCCTATGTGTCCTGTTTACTATTATCTTTGAAAGTGAGATCCAAAGAAAATCTCAAATTGTAGGTTGTCCTCAGAAAAGTAAAACAGAGGAAATCTTCCAAAGGGGACACTATTTCTGGTGACCTGGTGGTCCACAAGGAATTCCCTTAATTTGCAGGGATTTCTGTTCACTTCCTGTTTGGCTATGGGACAGGAAGTGAAGGGAAATCTCCCCAATGGGACACAGATGGTGGACAAAAAAAAAAAATCTGACAGTGGTTATAACTCACCCTTACTCTATCCAAAATGAATAAAGTTTTGCCTATAGTTCTACTTTAAGGGCTCATTTATACTTCAAAATTGGACACATTTTTTTTAAACACTCTGAAAGCCAATTAAAACCCCTGTCACTAAATAAAATGGTTATCTTACAGTCCTGTCCACATGTTGTGTCTGCTTTGCTTTCATGGTGCTTCAAAGTGTCTTCAAGCCTCCATAGAAGTCTATGACAAAGCTTGCTTACAGCACCTGCAGCTTTTGAGAGGCTTTTATTCAGCTTTAGCTTTGCTTTGTTTTGGAGGTATTGCAGGTATGAGATATCTCAGGATGCACTGGGAGACCAATAAGCAAACCGGAAAGACGTCATCAGCAGTCATTTCCAGTTCATGTGTATATATTCTGCAACTAGCAGATGGCACATGTGGTGTCCAATATGGGAACACTACAGTGGAAGGTGAGAGGGGACCAGAGAGAGAGAGAAGGATCAGCAGAGGTGGGAGTTACTACTAAGTGGGGGATCAGCAGAGCTGGAAGTTACTACTGAGTGGGGGATTAGCAGAGCTGGAAGTTACTACTGAGTGGGAGATTGGCAGAGCTGGACGTTACTACTGAGTGGGGGATCAGCAGAGCTGGGGGTTACTACTGGATAGGGGATCAGCAGAGCTGGAAGTTAGTACTGAGTGGGGGATCAGCATAGCTGGAAGGTACAACTGAGTGGGGGATCAGCAGAGCTGGAATTTACTGCTGTGTGGGGAATCAGCAGAGCTAGGGGTTACTAATGAGTGGTGGATCCGCAAAGCTAGAAGATACTACTGAGTGGGGCATCAGCAGAGCTGGAAGTTACTACTGAGGGGGGAATCAGCAGAGCTGGGGGTTACTACTAAGTGGGGGATCAGCAGAGCTGGAAGTTACTACTGAGTGGGGAATCAGCAGAGCTGGAAGTTACTACTGAGAGGGGAATCAGCAGAGCTGGGGGATACTACTGAGTGGGGGATCAGCAGAGCTGGAAGTAGTGGCAGTCTGTCCATAGAGGGCGCACAAGTGCCACCCCCTCTATCCATGCGTTCAGCCCCCTGATCTACATATCAGGGTGCCGGACTATGGATTCCAATGGGGAGAGTGTTTTTTTGAAGCACCTGATTAGAGCCAGAGGCTCTAATAAGCTTCAAAAAAGGGTGGGCTCGAGGCGCAGAGGACTGCGCCATGATCCCACCCTGTTGTGTGGCAATAGTGAATGAATTTTCGCTATTTTCATGCTAAAGTTCCTCCCCGCCAATCAGGAGGCAGATCGTGAGACCTGTTTCCTGATTGGCCAAAGCGTCAGATGATCCTATTAAATGCCTAGTGCTTTGGCGGAAGAGGAGACACACGACAGATGAAGCTTGAGGAGCGGACACTGGAGCCGCCGCCGCCTGCTTTCCAGGGAAGGAGGAGAGGATGCCATGGCCCGCCACACGAGCGGGTGCTGGTTGTTTGCTGTCCCAAAGAATAACCCACCAGCTGACACTGGTTGGAAGTTACTACTGAATGGGGGATCAGCAGGGCTGGAAGTTACTACAGAATGGGGGATAAGCAGAGCTGGGGGTTACTGCTGAGTGGAGGATCAGCAGAGCTGAAAGTTACTACTGAGTGGGGAATCAGCAGAGCTGGGAGTTACTGCTGAGCAGGGGATCAGCAGAGCTGGAAGTTACTCCTGAGTGGGGGATCAGCAGAGCTGGGGATACTGCTGAGCAGGGGATCAGCAGAGCTGGAGGTTACTGCTGAGTGGGGGGGATCAGCAGAGCTGAGGGTTACTGCAGAGCAGGGGATCAGCAGAGCTGGGGATTACTGCTGAGCAGGGGATCAGCAAAGCTGTGGGTTACTGCTGAGTGGGACACCAGCAGAGCTGGTACTTAGCAGGGGATCTGCTGAACAATGGTACTAATAAGCTGGGAATGTGCTGAACGAGCGTACCAATGAGCTGGAGATCTACCAAACAGGGGTACTAATGAGCTGGGATCTTCTGAGTGGGGGTACTACTGAGCTACTGCTGAGCTGGGGTTCTATTGGGTCCCTTTAAAACAAATGTAAAATCAACATACACACACTAAGTGAGTGGGGGATCAGCAGAGCTGGAAGTTACTACTAAGTGGGGAATCAGCAGAGCTGGGAGTTACTGCTGAGCAGGGGATCAGCAGAGCTGGAAGTTACTACTGAGTGGGGGATCGGCAGAGCTGGGGGATACTGCTGAGCAGGGGATCAGCAGAGCTGGAGGTTACTACTAAGTGGGGGATCAGCAGAGCTCAGGGTTACTGCTGAGCAGGGGATCAGCAGAGCTGGGGATTACTGCTGAGCAGGGGATCAGCAAAGCTGTGGGTTACTGCTGAGTGAGACACCAGCAGAGCTGGTACTTAGCAGGGGATCTGCTGAACAATGGTACTAATAAGCTGGGAATGTGCTGAACGAGTGTACCAATGAGCTGGAAATCTACCAAACAGGGGTACAATGAACTGGGATCTTCCGAGTGGGGGTACTACTGAGCTGGGGTTCTACTGGGCCCCTTTAAAACAGATTTAAAATCAACATACACACCAAGTGAGTGGGGGATCAGCAGAGCTGGGGGTTACTACTGAGTGGGGAATCAGCAGAGCTGGGAGTTACTGCTGAGCAGGGGATCAGCAGAGCTGGAATTTACTACTGAGTGGGGGATCAGCAGAGTTGGGAGATACTGCTGAGCAGGGGATCAGCAGAGCTGGAGGCTACTACTGAGTGGGGGGGATCAGCAGAGCTGTGGGTTACTGCTGAGCAGGGGATCAGCAGAGCTGGGGATTACTGCTGAGCAGGGGTTCAGCAAAGCTGTGGGTTACTGCTGAGTGGGTCACCAGCAGAGCTGGTACTTAGCAGGGGATCTGCTGAACAAGGATACTAATAAGCTGGGGATGTGCTGAACGAGCGTACCAATGAGCTGGAGATCTGCCAAACAGGGGTACTAATGAGCTGGGATCTTCTGAGTGGGGGTACTACTGAGCTGGGGTTCTACTGGGCCCCTTTAAAACAAATTTAAAATCAACATACACACACACACACTAAATCTTTAAAAAAAGCACCACCGAAGCATCAAAAACACATCAAAAAAGCATGTTGAAGCAGTAGGGGCTTTAATGCGAGTGTAGATGAGACCTAAAAAAAATATGTGTTAACTTTAGAAGCGCTTTAATAATGGATTGTACTTGTTGACCATAGACGGTGATTACTTGGCAGCATCATAGAAAACAGCAAAATCAGACAATATTGGAGCTTCCATCTGTTCAGGGAATGTGGGAATGGTGATGTTACTTTATTTGCCATCACTCCTTAGAACATGGAAAGGCTGAAGCTGTCACAAAGTGCTATATGAGTTGCATCATCCCCCAATGATCAGATCCTATTAGTTGTAGGGTTATGCCTGCAGCCTAGGTGCAATTATATGCCAGGAGAAGGCTTTGTTGTCTCCTTCCTAGACGTGGATGAGATCCATAATGAGAGTGCACACTGCAATCCCACCCAGGCACAGCACCATCCATCTGCAATCTCCTCCAGATCCCAGCCAGCCCCTAGGCTCTCAGGAGACCCCCTCCTTACACACAATAAGTAGAGGATGAGCTCCACTGACTGATCACTGCTGCTGTGTCTTCTCCCTGTACTCAGGGCACCTGCTATGGATGCTGAGCGTTTGGAGTGTCTGTCCTATGTGCAGCCTGTGCTCTCCCCTGCAGAGGAGGAAGACAGCTGGGAGGGATCTGATGAAACTGTGGATGATCAGGAGGGAAGAGAGCAGCAAGAAGTGTCAGATCCCCAATTTCTACAGACCCCACAACTGGGGGAAGGTAGGTACCCTATGTGTGTGACCATTGCATGCCAAGCTGGATCCAGTCTCCCTGATCATAGAACTGATGACTTGGAGATCAGGCTACACAAGGGCATGCATACCAGCTCTTTATTATGCATTTGCTTACATATATCTTGTAATCTCACAAGCATTTTGAAATACACAGGATCTCTGATGATGTGAAGCTTTTCAAGCATTGCCTTATATATTATTACTGGGCAGAGAGATTTCTGTGTGACTACCTGTGGATGCAATCCTTAGCACAGCACACCATGCTATATAATGTGCCTGGATGGTGATCAACAGCAAGGAGGCTGCTCTAGGATTCTAATGAGGCAGGGAGGCTGAGGATTGCAGGGCTTTTATCTCTGTATTCAGATAAATACACCATAGATCATATTTAGCATTATTTCTTCCTCCAGAGATTATGCAAATGCTTTGTTTATGTCAATAATATTCACTGATTTACTATAAATTCTTTATCTCAACGCATAGATGGCTGCATTTACTAAATGCTGCTAATAATGTAGTGCGTGGCAAACCTGAAGACCGTTTATAGTACAGGGATAGCTGCTCTGATATGGTCAGTGAAAGTCGACATAGAGTAGGGTTGCCACATCATCCCTTTAATCCAGGACACATATGAATTACCCAGGTTCTGATGTTGATTAAAGTGGTAATTAAACTCACTTGGTGCCTTAGCTGCATTAAATTAGCCTCAGAACCTGTGTAATTCATATGTGTCCTGGATTAAAGGGATGATGTGGCAACCCTAACATAGAGCCAACATGTAAGATGACCAATCCTTAGATGTGGTGGCTGCATTAGTTTTATTTTTTTCTAGACGTTTTGTTTCCTTTATTTTCACTTGTCGATCTGATCGGTAAAGCTGGTCATACATTATACTATTTTCTTATTCAATTTCCTTTAGATTAGGGTTGCCACATCATCCCTTTAATCCAGGACGCATATTAATTACACAGGTTCTGTGGCTGATTAAGGTGGTAATTAGACTCACTTAGTGTCTTATCTGCATTAAATTTGCCTCAGAACCTGGGTAATTCATATGTGTCCTGGATTAAAGGGATGATGTGGCAACCCTACTTTAGATTTACCTTCAACTATGTAGTGCAAGGGTCTTCCTGGTTGCATACAAATTGAAAGTGTTTAGGTTTGATCTCATATACGGTTTTGGTAAACCTAAAGGAAAATTGTACAAGAAATTTATATAATTATGGCCAACCTTAAGCTGGATACTCATTATACAACTTTTGTTGTTTGATTTCCTTTAGATTTACCTTCAACTATGCCTGATTGCATACAAATTGAAAGTGTTTAGGTTTGACCTCATATTATATGGTTTTGATAAATCTACAGGAAAAAATCTAAAGAAAATTGTATAGTGCAGTGATGGCGAACCTTGGCACCCCAGATGTTTTGGAACTACATTTCCCAAGACCAGTGGTTCTCAACTCCGGTCCTCGGGACCCACAACAGGCCAGGTTTTCAGGATAACTGAAATACATCACAGGTGATATCATTTGCTGCTCAGTGATTGCAGTATTCTAGTCTGCATCTCCCCAAGGTAATACTTAAAATCTGGCCTGTTGGTGGGTCCTGAGCACTGGAGTTGAGAACCACTGCCCAAGATGCTCATGCACTCAACAGTGTACTTGAGCATCAAGGGAAATGTAGTTCTAAAACATTTGGAGTGCCAAGGTTCGCCATCACTGGTATAGTGTGTATGCAGCTTTAGTCTGGCATTTTTCAGCTTCCCTTACCAGGTCAAACTGTCCAGCAAAAGTAGCATTTGGAAAGATGGAGCAAACTATTTAACACTGACAGGGGTGCTTACAATGGTCAGCTGTTAAGTTCCGCTTTAGTCAAGTCCATCTAAATCCACTGCACTCTCCCCAGATTGACAATGCTGCCATCCAAAGGTTAGGGTTGCCACCTCATCCCTTTAAGCCCGAACACATATGAATTACACAGGTTCTCAGGCTAATTTAATGCAGACGAGGCACTAAGTGAGTTTAATTACCACCTTAATCAGCCTCAGAACCTGTGTAATTCATATGTGTTAGGGTTTAAGGCTGGATTCACACCTGTCCGGTACGAATTCCAGCCTGTCTGCTGCCGGAAAGGGGCGGAGCCGCCGTTCAGCGGCTCCTGTCCGTTCCCACAGCGCAGCAGCTGTGGGGGGAGAGATGGGGGAGGGGCCACGAGCAGGGCCAATATCCCCGTTCATTGAGGAGTGCATCTCCATTAAAATGCGCTCCCACTGAACTCAACAGGCTGGGAATTCTCACCGCACATATGTGAACCGGACACATTGAAAACAATGTGTTTTCAAGTGTCCTGCGAATTGGATGCGGTTTAAGCCGCATCCAATTCGCATAGGTGTGAACCCAGCCTAAGGGGATGAGGTGGCAACTCTACCAAAGGTGCCCCCTAAGGGTGGTCATAAACCTTCCTTTTTTTTTTTTTTTTTTTTTTTTTTTTTTATTAAGCCCAACAACTCCTCAATCCAAACAAACAAACATGGTAGACACTGTATTCTAAGACCCCATACATACGATTAGATTTTCTGCAGATTTTGGTCTTTAGATTTACCAAAGCCATGTAGTGCAAGGGCCTGCCTGATTGCATATAAATTGAAACTCTTAAGGTTTGACCTTATATTATATGGTTTTGGTAAATCTGAAGACGAAAATCAGTGGAAAATCTAATAGTGTGTATAGTGTCCAACAGTGGCACCCCTGATCAGTGGCTGCATCTGATTCACTGCAGCCACTGATCATTTAAACATTTCCCAACATTTCCCTTTGACAGAAGTTGATTAAATTGTCTATTTCTGCTGAGAGGGGAGGCTACACACTGATTGAAATCTAAACGGTCCTTGCTGGATCAGGTGTACAGTAAGCTTAACATGTTACTGGCCAGGTGAAAAATTAAATGAAAAAAGCCTAATAAAAGAAAACCAATACAGCCACTACATTTATAGATGAGTAAGCTGCAATATATTACATTTTTGTTTCTGGGTTTAGATACACTTAAAGTTTTTGCTGCATTAAATATCCCAAAGAAGAAGGACTTACTGTATCATGAGAGTTGCCACATCATCCCTTTAATCCAGAACACATATGAATTACACAGGTTGTTCTAAGGCTAATTTAATGCAGATAAGGCACCAAGTGAGTTTAATTACCACCTTAATGAGCCACAGAACAACCTGTGTAATTAATATGTGTTCCGTTCTAAAGGGATGAGGTGGCAACCCTATGTATCATCGCTGTGATAGATAGAGATAAGAGAGCAACCATTCCATTTGTAGTCGTTTGTGTAAGAAACATTTTAGATGACTATTTTTACATGAATGAAGAATCAAACACAGTGAGTTAGCAGCTGCATGGACCAGTCTTGCACTGGGTTGATCGAAGGATTAGGTGAGTATACAGTGGGGAAATAATTATTTGATCCCCTGCAGATTTTGTAAGTTTGCCCACTTACAAAGAAATGAAGGGTCTATATGTTTTATCATAGGCATATTTTAAATGATAGAGACAGAATATCAACCAAAATTCCAGAAAAAAACACATAAAACAAATGCTATAAATTAAGTTGCAGTTCAGCGAGTAAAATAAGTATTTGATCCCCAATCAAAAAATTACTTAGTACTTGGCGGAGAAACCCTTGATGGCAAGAACAGAGGTAAGACGTTTCTTGTAGTTGGTTACCAGGTTTGCACACATCTCAGGAGGGATACTGATCCACTCTTTACAGATCTTCTCTAAATCCTTAGGGTTTCTTGGCTATGGCTTGGCAACTTCAAGTTTTCAAAAAACTTCAAGTTTTAGCTCCCTCTATAAATTTTCTATAGGATTAAGGTCTGGAGACTCCATTACCTTAATGTGCTTCTGCTTGAACCACTCCTTTGTTGCCTTGGTGCTATGTTTTAGGTCTTTGTCATTCTGGAAGAATCATCCACGACCCATCTTCAGTGTTCCGGTTGAGGGAAAAAGGTTCTCATCTAAGAGTTTACAATACATGGCTCCCGCCCATTGGCCCAATGCAGCAAAGTCAGCCTGTACCTTTTAGCAGAGAAACAGCCCCAAATCATCATGTTTCCACCTCCATGATTGACTGTAGGGAGGGTGTTCTTAGGGTCATAGTCAGCATTTTTCTTCCTCCAAACACAGCGAGTCGAGGTAATGCCAAAGAGCTCAATTTTGGTCTCATCCACAGCACTTTCTTTCAATCCTTCTCTGAATCATTTAGATGTTCATTGGCATGACTGTACATGTGCCTTCTTGAGGAGGGGTACTTGTTGTGTTTGGAGAAAGAAAAATGCTGACTATGACCCTAAGAGCACCATCCACACAGTCAAGCACAGAGGTGGAAACATTATGCTTTGGGGCTATTTCTCTGCGAAAGGTACAGGCCGACTTTGCCACATTGAGGGGCCAATGGACGGGGCCATGTATTGCAAAATCTTGGATGAAAACCTTCTTCCCTCAGCCCGAACACTGAAGAATGGTTGTAGATGGGTCTTTCAGCATGACAATGACCCAAAACATACTGCCATGGCAATAAAGGAGTGGCTCAAGAAGAAGCAGATTAAAGTGGTTGTCAACCTGTGACAACCACTTTAACCTACAGGTAAGCCTATAATAAGGCTTACCTGTAGGTGCCCTGCATATCTCCTAAACCTGTACGGTTCAGTGTTTCGTCAGCACATGCGCAGTGAAGAATCGGCCTCCGTGCTGTTTCTCCACTGACCCTGTGCCATGACTGGTGGCTCCCACGCGCAGTCACAGAGCCAGAGTCGCGGCCCCGGAAGGAAGAGGGGCAGAATATGGGCACGGCCTGGAGTGGGGACATCGCTGGACATCGCAGGCTTCATTTCCAGATAAGTGGCACATAATGGGCTACTATGCGATGCATAGTAGCCCATTATGCTTCTACTTTACAGGGTTATATTGAGGAAGTAAACCCAGTCTGGGTTCACCTCCTCTTTAAGGTCATGGATTGGCCTAGCCAGTCTCCAAACCTTAATCGTATAGAAAATTTATGGAGGGAGCTGACAGCCAAGAAATCTTAAGGATTTAGAGAAGATCTGTAATGAAGAATGGACCAAAATCCCTCCTAAAATGTATGCGAACCTGGTCACTAACTACAAGAAACGTCTAACCTCTGTACTTGCCAACAAGGGTTTCTCCACCAAGTACTAAGTCATGTTTTGCTTGGGGATCAAATAACGGAAAATTGTATACTCACCTTTCTGTAATTTTCCTTTCCTGGTGCATCTTCATGGCAGCATACACATGGGTTGTGGCTCCGCCCCCACAACATGATAGGACTGGTTAACTATAAATCAAAGACAGACCCGGCTCACAGCATTCTCTGTAACTCTCACCAATTTGGGCGGGAATCTGTATGCTGCCATGAAGATGCACCAGGAAAGGAAAATTACGGAAAGGTGAGTATACAATTTTCCGTTTTCCTGGTGCATCATGGCAGCATACACATGGGACCTAACTCGCCATATGGGAGGGTGCAAGAAAAATTTTGTAATGATCAGAAGAGCAATTATGCACCATGAATTTTCCAAATTTTGCTGTCGTGAGCCGGGTTCACTTAAAGTGTAATAAAGATGTTTCCTGGGAGGACCATCTTGCTGACTTGCAAATAGCCTCAGGAGACACTCAGCACTGAGCTTTGCACTGAGCTGGCACTGCCCTAGTTGAATGTGCTCTTAAGTCATCCGAAACAGCTTAACTTCCTGGTTAAAGTCGAAGGAGAAAGACACCACATGGATAAAGGCAGTCTGGAGTTTTAGGACTATACTGTCTGGGTAGAACGCTTAGGCGAGGCTCCTTGAGTACAAAGTCTGCAGCTCTGACACCCCTTTTTCACAGAGGTTGCAGCAACCAGAAATAAGATCTTCAGATTGCAGAGTGTAGCCAATTCTGTAGGATAGAAGTGAGGCCTTGATAGAGATGAGGAACACGAGCAATGCCACATAAGGAACAATGGTTTCCTGGCAGGTATACAAATTCATGCCAGCCTATTGAGAATTGCATCACTAAAGGGTTAAGGACTCCCTGTAAGTGCAGACAAAGATGAAGTTTGAACTTTAAACATATTTGAACCTAGGCCCAGTTGTAAAAACTGTAGAACCTTAGCTCGTTTAGGTGATAAAGGACTCCAGGCTTTTACTGTGTGAGATCTGCATAATTTTCCCATATTCTTTGGTAAGTCTTATTCACAAAGACCTCTCTGGCTTAACACAAGGTAGCCACTACCTGCACTGAGCACCCTTGACTTGGTAGCCTGCACCTCCCAACTTCCATGCCATCAAAAAGTAGTCTCTTGGGGCTGGACGACAAAACTGCCCGTGAGAGAGCAAATCTGCCATCACTGGAAGAGGCAGTGGTGACTCAATGCTTAAGTGTAGGAGAGACACTAGAGCCTCCTAAGCCAAAATGGCATATTTGCAATTATTGATACAGGAAGTTCCACTGACAGCCTAAGAATCCTACCCTTCCACTGCTGTCTATGCACGGTATAAATCTTGCTCCTCTTCTAAAAGGAGTGAATGACAGAAGGGCTTTGAACACTACTC